>PVKH010003631.1:12773-24729 GCA_004027955.1 Chaetophractus vellerosus
AAAAAAAAAAAAAAGAATCCTAGCTCCACCACTTACTACCTGTGTGACTTTGGACAAGACAGTTACTTCTATAAGCTTCAGATTCCTTATCTACACAATGAAGGTTGTGATAGTACCTACCTCCTTGGGATTCAGTGAGATTTAAATGAAATATGTGTAATGGAAGCGCTTAACACAATCTAGCCTGTGGAAAGCACACAACAATGTTAGCTATTATTGTTATGACTTCTGCTTCCCTTATAGCATCTAGACAGCACCAGGTACATGGTTGGTACCCAGTAAATACCTACAGATGTTGTAAAAGTACAGAGCAAATTGATAGAGAGGGGGTCAGGTAATAGCTATCTTAATATTGATATAAAATATCTATGAAGAATAAAGTGATTCCACTAGCCTTCTGTCAGTTGAATTTTTTTCTCCATTTGTGATCAGATCGTTACTGTGTGCCTACTGTGTGTCAGGCACTGTGCTTTAGTGAATAAATAGATCCTAGACCTGTCCTGATTCATTTGCACGCTTCCCTTGTCCCCTTTATGAGCATAACTTGCATATGAAAAATGACTTCCTGAGATAGAGGTATTGTCTGTGGCCATAAAGAGCAAAGCCACCCTGCCCACGTGGAGACGGCACTATCTTCTGATCATCTGTTATAATCAAACACAGACGTTATGGATAAGATAGCTATTTGTCAAGGAGGACACTGAGAAAATGTTTTTCTGTTTTACAACTCATGTTTTATTTGTGCCACATGAAGAATGATTCTAGGTGCTTTGCCTAATCAGCCTTCTACCAGAAGCAGTGTGTGTCTTGAGTGGCAGAGTGGTCTTGTATCTAAATAACTTACAGTGCTTTTCGGCACTGCCTCCTGCTGGCTGTGTGACCTTGAGCAAATCAAATAGCTTTTCTGAACATCAGTTTCCTCTTCGGTAAAATAAAATAATGATAAATAATAAAATAACTATGCCTCCCTAGGGTTGATCTGAGGACCAAAAGAGATGTTAAATATGCAAGCTCTAAGTTTGGTTTAAATTGCTGTGTAAATGTAAGATACTACCAATGTGACTTTTGCTTCCCTTCACACTTGGTACAAACCTCTGTTTTAGGTTTTATACCATCAAAACATCCCTCCTCTGTTCTAAATAGATTGTATTTATTCCAGGATTTGCGAAAGTCCTGTGTTTCTCACTTTAAAACTTCTTACTTTGCCAAACCAATTTTGTTAGACCAAGCCAGATCCCTTAGAAGAAAGGGAGGCCCGTGAACCATGTTTCCAGTGCCAGTACCTCACATCACTCACGTTTTCATCGGCCAGCAGGCAGCGTGGACATTCTAAAAGAGCTTTCTTTGTTACTATATATTATCACGTCTGGGTATTAACCCTGTTAATTTCAAGTCATGGCTGTTGATATGCTCTAGTGTCTTTACTTAAAAATAAGAACATTATTGTTTAAATTTAGTTTTATATTACAGTGTTTATCAAAACAGAGTTCCTTGAGAGGAGAGGGAGGCAAGGATTTTAAAAAAGGTTCCTTGGTGATTTGAAAAAAAATTGAGAAGTTTTTGTTTGAAGCATGGAAGGGCCAGAAGATCCCAAAAATAACCGGAAGACACTAATTAAGGGCAACAACAATTTGTAGTTAAATACCAAATAACTCCAAACTCATGGAGGTGGCCAAAATTCAAGATAGTGGGCTATAGAGTATCATGGGAGTATCGTAGTATTACAGTTTTGTATATTTTTTATTTAGTGAATAACAATGTGTACTTTGCCAAGTATGGTACATGTATTATAGATATGGAAATGAATCCATAAATTCCATGTCTTGCTCAACTTTGCATTTTATAAGGTATGCAGTTTGTTATCTTGTACATGTAAGTGTTCATTATTCAGTGCTCTGCTCCCCTGTGAGAGGGTAAAAGAGCACAAATTAAGGAGTTGGCGAATTGATTCTTGAGCAGGAAAATGTCATCCTGATTTCTTTGGTTAAAGAAAACATCATAGATCTAAATATAAAATCCAGGACCATAAAACTACTAGAAGAAAAGTTAGGGAAACATCTTCAAGACATTGTAATAGGTGGTGGTTTCTTGGACCTTAACACCCAAAGCACGTGCAACAGAAGAAAAAATAGATAAATGGGACCTCCTCAAAATTAAATACTTTTGCACCTCACAGGACTTTGTCAAAAGGGTGAAAAGGCAGCCAACTCAATGGAAAAAAATATTGGAAATCACATATCTGATAAGGGTTTAATATCCAGGATATATAAAGACATGTTACAACTCAACAATAAAAAGACAAATGACCCAATTTAAAAATGGGCAAAAGACTTGAATAGACATTTCTCCAAAGAAGAAATACAAATGGCAAAAAAAAAACACATGAAGAAATGCTCACCATCACTCATGATTAGGGAAATGCAAATCAAAACTACAATGAGATATCATTTCACACCTAACAGAATGGCCAGTATTAAAAAGACAGAGAACTACAAGTGTTGAAGAGGTTGCAGAGAGATAGGAACACTTCTTCACTGTTGGTGGGAATGCAGAATGGTACAGCCACTATGGAGGACTGTTTGGCAGTTCCTAAAGAAGTTGAATATAGACCTGCCATGTGACCCAGCAATGCCACTACTGGGCATATACACGAAGAACAGACATCTACATACCAATGTTCATAGCAATGTTATTCACCATTGCCAAAAGTTGGAAATAACCCAGGTGTCCATCAACAGATGAATGGATAAACAAATTGTGGTCTATTCACATAATGGAATGTTATGCAGCTGTAAGAAAAAATAAAGTCGTAAAGCATATGACAACATGGATGAACCTGGAGGACATTATGTTGAGCGAAGCAAGCCAGACAGAAAAGGACAAATACTCTATGAATGTGTTAACTATGAACCAAATATATTGTGTAACATATTGTTTGATTAAAAAAAATTTTCTATAGGTATCCAGTACATTTAATTGAGAAATGTATATATTTTTCATCTGTGTTTACTTTTTAGTTTTTGTTTATATTTTCAATTATTAAATGAACAAATAAAGTAAAAAAAAAAAAAAAAGAAGAAGAAAACATCATAGAGAAAGGCCATCCTGCAATATAGTGAGGATGGACAAACAAAATATAAGAACAATCCAGAGACACAAGCATAAAAATATAAGTAATAGGGTGGGTTGTCTAAGTAAAGAAATAATCCAGCTCAGCCATTTCTCCCATGCTTCCTTACTACCCTGATTTCAAGTGTAGGAGAGACTGATAAGTCATGAATCTAGTGTGGAAGATAAGTTATGAATCTAGCACAGAAGACTAGGCTTCTTTAGCGATACCATTCTTTCATATCTGTGAGACATTTGAGGCTTTGTGAAAGCTCTTGAAGGCAGAGTGGTTAAGTGCACTTATTTCTGGAGCCTGATTACCTGGGTTTGAATGCTGGTTCTGCCATTTCTTTGTGGAGTAATCTCGGACAAGTTCCTTAACTTCATGATCTAATAACAAACCACCTACCTTACAATGTTGTTCTAAGGAATACATTTGTTAACATAAGAAAGGTCTTTGGGAAGTTCCATGCTGATTGTAAGTGCTCTGTGAGTGTTTAAATTACTTGTTCGGTCCGACATTTTTACGTTTAACTATAATCTTTTTCAGAAAAAATTTCTTAAGGTGAAATTACTATAGTTAAGCTGAAGTAACATGGAGCTGGTTTTATAAAGTGTGTTAAAAAGAAAACAATGTATGCAGTCTGTAAAATTTAATATAAATTATCTGCACGAATAATACGATGGTATTAACTCTGTATTCCCATTGTGTGATTATCTTCCATTTAACTTTCAGGAGAATCCTCATTGACACTGGAGAACCAGCAATTCCAGAATATATCAGTTGTTTAAAAGAAGCTCTAATCAAATTTAACACAGCAATCCAGGAAATCATAGTGACTCATTGGCACCGGGATCACACTGGAGGCATAGGAGATATTTGTAAAAACATCAATAATGGTAAGCAGGAAACATTAAGTTCATTGAGGAAAGAGACTTTTTTGGAACAATTTATTTTGGTTATAGAGCTAAGTAAGCTAGTAAACCTTTTTACTGAATACCTTATGTTTGAGAGGTATTTTAGGAAATAAATATAACTGTTGAATACTGTCCCCAATTTTAACAAAGAAAGAAAGAAAAGATCCTGTTTTCTGTTTCAAATCTTCCTCTACCTTTTATTTTTCCCCTTTTCCTGGTGATGAAGGTGAGTGTTAATTCAGTCTGTGTGATAATTACTACTTAAAATTTAATCATTAAAAAAAATTTAATCATAGCTAACAACTGTTGAACATTTACCACATGTCAGAAACTGTGCTAAACACTGTGGATTACTGTGAGCTAGGTGGTGATAATGGCCACATTTTAAACAGATGATCTCAGGTCTTCCGTAACTTCAAGGCAATTACTAAGATATCCTAAAATACCGGCAAATATCATTATATTGATAATTCTCTGTCCCTCAAACCAATTCAGTACTGACATTTTTACCTTCTCTCTCCGTATGCCCTTATCTAGTCATCACACACCTAGGCAAGGTACATAGGACAAATACTGTATGATTCCACTTATATGAAATATCTAGAATAAGCAAATTCACAGAGACAGAAAGTAGATTAGCGGTTACCAGGGGCAGGGAGTTATTGCTTGATGGGTACAGAGTTTCTGCTTGCAATGATGAAAAATTTTTAGTAATTGATTGTGATGGTAGTAGCACAACATTGTGAATGTAATCAACAGCACTGAATTTTATATTTGAATGTGGTTGAAAGGGAAATTTTAGGTTGTATAAATATTATTAGAATAAAAAATTTTTTAAATACAACATAGTACAACACAATGAAACCCTAGTGTAAACAATGGACTATAATTAATAGTACAATTATTTAAAAAGTTCTTTCATGAATTATAACAAATATACCACACTCTAATGCAAGGTGTTAATAATAGGGTGGTATACGGGAACCCTGTATTTTAGGCATGATTTTTCTATAAAACTATAACTTTTCTAACTTAAAGAAAATTGATTCAAATGGCAAATTTTATATGTAACCACAAAGAATAAATTTAATTTTTTTAATTAGTCAGAAAAAAATGTTTATGAACCAAATTTTTTCCTTCATAAATCAACTTTATTGAGTTTTAATTTACATACATAAAATGCACCCATTTCAAGGGTATAGTTTGGTGAGTTTTAACAAATATAAACAGCCATGGTACCATTTCAATCAAGATATAGAAAATTTCCACTAACCCAGAAAGGGGGGCCCTGTGCCTCTTGGCAGTGATTCTTCCCTGTACTTCCAGCAATCACTGAACTGCTTACTTTCACTATATATTAACTTTGCCTGTTCTAGAATTTCACATAATAGAAGCATAATTACTCTTTTATGTCTGGTTTCTTTCACTAGACGTCATGGTTTTTAGATTCACCCACTTTGCTTATGTCAGTAGTTTGTCCCTCTCTGTTACCAAGAAGGGTTCCATTGTATGAATATACCACAATTTGTTTATCCAGTCACCTGTTAATGGGCATTTGACCCCACTATCTTTAAATTAAAAATTAAAATAGTTTTGGGTTCCACAGAAAATAGTATTTAATAAAGTAGATGACCTGTTTTTTATTAACTAAAAGAAAATCAAAGAGAAAATTAATGCTGCTTTATAACCACTGAAATTTTAATGTACTTTATTTTAGAAGTGGCTTTCTGCCTTTCATTCTGGATTTTATCATGAGGTTAGCAAAGTTGTATGTAGATCTTGATTTGCTCATCATTGAAATTGTGCAGAGGTACCTTTCAGAATCTTTAGCCCCCCAAAAAAAACAATCCCATGCATTTTCTCATTCACTAAAACCTTCGCATTTTTATTTCACGTTATTGTTTTACTGTGTCGTTTAATTATTGGTATGGCAGAAACTTTTTGGCTAATTTTCAGTGCTAATAACCAGTATTTTTGTAGGCCACACCAAAAATATAAATGCCATTTATAAAATTTCTGTGGAAAGATAAAGTGTAATTTCCAGGCAACCTGCTTACAGAATTTTCGAACAGTGTATAATTTGTAAACTCCTAGTGGTTTACAGGGAGCCAGAATTTTACTGGAAATGAGAACTACATAGCCCCGGGCTGCTTGAATATTTTATTGGTTTCCTAGAGCTGCCATAACAAATTACCACAAATTGGGTAACTTGAAACAACAGAAATGTATTTTCTCACACTCTTGGAGGCTAGAAGTCTCAAATCAAGATGCCAACTGGACCAGGCTCCTGCTGCGCTAGGGAGGAATCCATTCTTGGCTCTTGCTGGCTTCTGGTGGCTCCTGGCAATCCTTGGCACCCCTTGGCCTGTGCCTCATCATTCCAATCTCTGCCATCACATGGCCTTCTTCCTCCTATGTCCTCTGTATCTGTATCCTAATAGCTCTCTCTTTTCTCTTATAAAGATACCAGTCATTGGATTTAGGGCCCACCATCATCCACAATGACCTTGTCTTAACTTGATTGTCTCTGCAAAGCCCCCATTTCTATTAAGGTCACTTGCACAGGTACCAGGAATTAGGACTTGAACATATCTTTTGGGGAGACACAATTCAACCCTCACAAGTGTTTAGTTTGGTTAGTTTTGTTTTTTGTTCGTTTTTTTTTTTTCTAGTAATAATTTATTGAGGTAAAATTCACATAACATAAAATTCACCATTTAAAATGAACAGTTCAATGGCATTTACTACATTCACAAAATTGTGCAACAACCACATTTTCCTAGTTCCAAAACATTTGCATCACTCCAAATCATTTCTCCCTGTCTCCCCTGCTCCCTCCAGGCCTGGCAACTGCTATTCTGCATTCTGTCTCTATGGATTTATCTGTTCTGGATATTTCATATAAATGGACTTATACAATATTTGGTCTTTTTTGTGTGTGGTTTCTTTCACTTGGCCTAACGCTTGGGAGGTTCTTGTAGCATGTATAAGTACTTTGTTCTTTTTATGGCTAAATAATATTCCATTGTACAGATACAACATATTGTATTGATACATTCATCCATTAATGGCCATTTACTCTGTTACCACCTTTTAGCTATTGTGGACAGTGCTTTAAGGATAAGTGTGTACCTATACTTGTTTTTGTATCTGTTTTCAGTTATTTTGGGTATGTACTGTTTTGATGTTGAATAATTTTGTAAAAAATGTATCTGAGAATTAAAAATCATTTTGCGGGACCGGCTGTAGCTCAATTGGTAGGGCGCTGGTTTAACCACGTGGGAGGCCCTGGGTTCGGTTCCCGGGGCTTCCTTGAGCAGGCAGACCACCTTGAGAAGGCAAGCCACTGTGGCAGGGCAAAGCCGCCACAGGCAGGACAAGCCCCCGCGGGCAGGACAAGCCACCCGCGAGCAGGCAAGGCTGCCGCGGGGTGAGCTGACTCGGCGGGTCGCCGCAAGGGGGGGGGGAGACAAGCAGACACAGAAGAACGCAAAAAATCAACACAGCAAGAACAAGCAGAAAGGGGGGGATATATAATAAAAAAAAAATTATTTTGCTACTAAAGTCAGGTCTTTGGCAAGTATTTCACATTTGCATCCCAGGAGTCAATTTGCTTCTATGCTATTCAATTAGAATGTGGTTTTATTAGAAATTATAGTAGATCCTCATTATTTGCAGATTTTGTGTTTGCAAATTCACCTAATCACTAAAACTTATTTGTCACCCCAAAATATTATTTGTGGCACCTTCACAGACATGGGAAGAACAGCAAAAAATTTGAGTAACCCAAAACACACGTTCCCAACTGAGAACTGTACTCACTGTTTAAAAGTGTCCTTTTCACAGTATATTTAGTACCATGCTTTTCACATTTTTGTCCTTTTGGTTGGTGATTTCACTGCTTAAAATGGATGCCAAGAATAGCGCAGAAGTGCTGTCGAGCGTTCCTAAGCGCAGGAAGGCTGTGACGTGCCTCAAGGAGAAAAAATGTGTGTTAGATAAGTCAGGCACGAGTTATAGTGCAGTTGGCTATGAGGTCAACATTAGTGAATTAACAATATATATTAAATAAGGTCTCTTTAAACAGAAACACACATAAAACAAGATAATATATTTATTAGTTGATGAAATGTTATGGCCTCTGCTCGCAGGAACCTAACCCTATATTTTCTGTAGGAGCAATGGTTCAGTATTCATTTACTCTGTGCTTGCAGTGACTTTGTAAAACATCCCTACCGTGAACAAGGAGCGTCGACTGTGTTATCCATGTATCAGCCTAAATAATTAGCATTAGCAATGATGTTATATAATCCATTATTGAAACCTTAACAACTGACTCAGGGTTTGCTCCTGTTAAAATAATTATATGATAGAAAAAGTAGATTAGTGGTTGCAGAGGCTGGAAGGAGGGAATGAGGAGTGGCTAATGATAGATATGGGTCTTCTTTTGGGGGTGATAAAAATGTTCTATAGTTAGATAGTGGTCATGGTTGTACAATTCTTAGTATACTAAAAACCACTGAATTGTACACTCTAAAAGGATGAATCTTATATGTGACATATCTTAACACTGATATTAAAATAATTTTAAGTTATATTATTGCTTTCAGCATATCATTTATTCATCCCACCTATAGATTGCTATTGTGAATAGGATGTGATACGTGTTTTCATATTTGTACATAATTTTTTAAATGGACACCGAGTTATTTTATATTATGACATTTATCTTGTAATTTTGAAATAATTGTGGTTTTTTTGGAAGAATTGTCTACCAAGTTCTCATAACTAGAAATGTGGCTTCTACTTCTTTATTGAAAACCTAAATAATGCAGATTTTTAAAAAAAGAAATCACCTCACCATCCTGCTTTGGTAATGAAAACAGCCATAGTATACAAAGTCATTTCCCAGCCTCCAAGATACAAAATAAAGGAGTTTGAGGTTGGGGGCAGGAAGGTGCTGTTTGCTGTTGTGTTTATTTTTATTTCATTTTTTCTATCTCCTTTATCCTCTATTCTAGACAGATTTCTTTGCCTTGCCAACTTTTCTGTAAATGTCTTTTTCTCCCTCCATATTTCCAGTACTACCACCCCCACCCAGCTGGACTGGTGCAGCCCTTCCCTGCCTGTCTGCCCGCTCAGTCCCGCTCCTGTGTCCCCACCTGCAGCAGCCATGCTAATCACCTTGTTAACACTATGTCCTTATGTTACCCAAAAGTGTGCAGTGGCCACATACACCGTCAAATTTAAATTCCTCTAGTCTGTGAAAGGCCACCTAAGGCCCTCCCTGATCTGAGCTGAGCTGATCTTCCTGAGCCAGCTTACACCATGTTTCCCAACCAGTATCTTACTTTCACCCAGTCAGTGGCCTTACATGGTCCAGCACATGCCATGCTCCTTCTCACTCCCATGCCTGACAGATGCTCTTCTGCTTACCTCACGAGTCTTTCTCCGTACCTTTCCCCGTCCTTGTCCTCCTCTAAGTCCCAGTTTAAGTTCTGTAGTATTTATGAATCCTTTCCCAGCTGTTTCTCTGTTCTCTGAACTTCTGTTGCTTCTGTTAGCTGAACCATCCATTTGGTACTCCTTGAACGGTGCTGAATGTAGTTCTTTGTTTCCTGTTCGTAAGTCTTATAACTTCCTTATATTCATTGTACATAATATAGTAGGTCAAAAATTGGCACTCAGCTGCTCCTTGGCTCATGGATTGATTTTCTTTGCCTGAGTAAGGGGCGGTATAGGTGAAGCTTAGTTTAAAGGTTCCCTATTTAGCACCAGATTTGGGGTGCCCTTTCAGCACTCACAGCAAGGACCTTAAGGCTGTCATCCTTTTAGTAGTAACTCCTGGCATGACTTCTTCAACTATTCTTTAGGCACCTAGATAGAGACAGGTTTCCAGGTTCTTTATTACTGCCTTTTCAACACCTGTCTTAATGGCAAAGCTAGCTGGTATTGTGGAAAAAAGTTCTTATACATTTTTTGCATAAAATAGGAGTGGCCAGAAAACACAAAGGCTTTTATAGACAACTAGAGGCTCATGAGAGAATAAAAAGCTCTCTTGTTGAGACGTAAGAAATCTCGGAGGCATGCTGCTATAATTCATCCCATTCTATATTATCTCTTAACATTTCAAGTACAGTATTCTTTTTAGTCATTCATACAGGTGAGCACTATGAAAGTTCATCTCTCAAGAGGCTGAATTAACATTTAAAGTGTGACTTAATGTATTTTACATGTTTTATAACTAGGCACTGCATATAGCATTAAAAAACTTCCACGTAATCCTCACAAAGAAGAAATTATAGGAGATGGAGAACAACAGTATGTTTATCTGAAAGATGGAGATGTTGTTGAGACTGAGGGAGCCACTCTAAGGTAAATAAAGATCCTTTAGCTGGGGAGGGTGGGGGTATATGTGTATATGTTATGAAAAAGGAGAAAAGGAATATCTGTGTGTGTTTGCTTGTATGTGTAAAGAGCATCTCAGGAAGGATGTACAGGAAATCTGATAACATTGATTTCTCTGGGGAAAGAAAATGGGTAGCTTGAGAAACAGGAAAAGAAAGACTTTTCACTCTATAAACCCTTTTTAAAATTGTTTGGATCAGTATTATTTTTTTTAATAAAATTTAAATTTAAAAATGGTTAACATTTCCTCCTACAATAGTTTAGGGGTCTACCTATAAATTCAATTCAGAGCTTTCTCATGCTCTCAATTCCAAAAGAGGACCCATACCTAAAGTAAATATATTTTAAGTTGGACCCATACCCATTTGAGGGTTTCCAAAAGGTATTTCAAACTCAGCAATTTTGAAACTGAACTCATTGTACTTGCTAATTGTACTCAAAATCTGTACTTGCTTTCTAATTTCAGAACCTCTATTTCTCTCAAGAATTGAGGCTTCATTCATTTTCTAAGATAGAAGCTTCAGGATTACCTCTGACTCTTCTTGGCCTTTACTGCTCCCCCTTTCCCCATCTGATCAGCTAGCTTTTCCTCAAAAAAATGTTTGTCACGTCATCTTCATGCCCACTACCCCTGCGTTCTAAGTAACCCTCCTGTCTCCTGGCTCTCCCCCCTTTCCAGTCTTCCGTTTGTGTCCTGTGTCACTTGTGATCTTTTAATGGCTCTCACTGCATACAAAATATTGTTTATTTTCCTTTCCAAGCCTTAGTCTGGACCCAGACCACTTTTCTGGTCTTAGCTCCCACTACTCCCCTCACAAACAGATATATCCACCTGCTCCATTTGCCATGTTAATGCCTGTGCTTGTAGTTTCACCTTTACTAGCCATTCCCTCTCCGCCCTACTCATTTTCCTGGTAAATTCTTATCAGTTCATCCTTGAAAGTCCAGTTCACATGTTACTTACTGCAAGAACCCTGCCTGAGCAAAATTTAACTGCTTTCATATAGTTTTTATTTATTATTGTACTTAGTTTCATTGGAGTTTTTTGTGTGTACAGGTGTCTCCTTAAATGGTGAAGAGCTCGTTCAGTTCCCTATGTTAGTTAATACCAGTTGCTGTAAACCAACCCAGAAACGTAAAATGACTCAAACATGAAATAAGTGGGGGCCGGCTGTAGCCCAGTGGATAGGGCGCCAGTTCACCACATGGGAGGCCCCGGGTTCGGTTCCCGGGGCCTCTCCGGACGGGCAGACCGCCTTGAGAGGGCAAGCCGCTGTGGGCGGGGCAGAGCCACCATGGGCAGGGCAAAATGCCGCCACGGGCAAGGCAAGTCGCCCACGAGCAGAACAGAGCCGCCCGCGAGCGGGGCAAGCCACCTGCACAGTGAGCTGACTCAGCACATCACCACAACGGGGGGAGACAAAGCAGACACAGAAGAATGCAAAAATGAACACAGCAAGAACAAGCAGAAAGGGGGGGATATGTAAAAAAAAAATTTTTTTAAAGAAATAAATTTATTTCT
>PVKH010003632.1:0-24631 GCA_004027955.1 Chaetophractus vellerosus
GACTCCGGAGTCATTCTGGTTCTCCTGCTTCACTCTGAGGCTGAGGGAAACTCAGCTTAGCCTCCCACAGCCCTTTTCTTTTCTGTGCTACAGTCATGCATGCAGGAGTCACTCTTTCTTGTTTTCTCACACCCCAGGGGTTGCAAGAAACTCTGAATCAATCATATGTCCATATATCTAGATACACTATGCATATATACTGATCCTGAACTTCCTCTCTGGCTTTAGCCCACAAAAAGTCTCCTCTGCCCTTCAGTTTCCAGACCTCTGTGGGGCTTTTATTGCTCTCTGTCCTTCTACCCAGCCTCAGTTTCTTAGGGCCTACCACATCTTCCCCCTGTTGGCTTCCCTTTTATCTCTCCACCTGTGTCAACAAAAGAGCCATTTAGTCTGGAGGGGGACACTGGTGGCAGAGGGGTGGGGACAGAATGTATTTGCTCTTTACATCACTTTCATCATTTTGCATTATCCAAATTTTATGCTCACTTCCTAAGTCCTCGGCTTTTGAAACATCAACATTAAGAACTAATTCCTTTTAATCTCTGCTTTCTGCTGGGTTTTTCTTCCAGGAGACAGTTGCTAACTAAATCAGATAATTAGGCAAAAATAAGTAGGGGGAAAATATAGCAATTATCATATCCCATCATAACACTGATAAAATCACATATACAACTCTTTCTCAACTCCAAATTTTAATGGGCCCAGTCATTCATTCTGTGAATTTTTATAAGGTGTTTAGCTTTTACATTTACAAGTCCTTCTTAGAGACTTCACGTTCTTTTTGAGAACACAAAACAAAGCATTCCTCGCTACAGGAAAAATTTTATATGTAACACCTGCTAAAGTAGGCCTAACCATGGTGAAAGGGAAAACTGTGCATTAACTATTGGAAAATAAACTAACTTCTGCAGGTGGAGACATCCTCCTGTCCCTGGTATGCTGCAGACTGGGCTCTGTTGAACAAATTAAGGCCCTTCACTTGAGCCCTTCAATTTCCTCCTTCCTCTCCAACTCTTCGCTTTCTCTCCCTTCTTTTGCTCCAGAGTCAAGGAAGAAGTGAACCTCCCTTCTGGCAACATGCATCTCTTTCCTCACTGTCTCTCTCCTCCAAGAGCTTCCATCGCAGCATGGCAGGAATGTGGAGTCAGTAATCACACAGGGACTCAGAGCCTGGCTCTGCCCCTTTTTATTTCGGTGGCCCTGAGAAAGTTATTTAACACCCTACATCCTCAGATTCTTTGTTTTCAAAATGGTACCATAAGAGGGACTGCCTCCTGGTAAATTCTACACAAATGAAAGGTATTTTATTTCCTCTTTCACTCTTTTGCAAATTCAATCTTTTCCCTTCTACTGATTCTTTTTTTTTTCTCCCACAAATCTGCTCAATTCTAAACAAAAACAAAAATCCTTCAATCTTATAGCATTCTTTCCTTGCCAGCCAATGTCTTTCCCTTTACCACCCAATATTTGAAAGTGGCTTATTCCTGCTGTTTCTTCTTGATCACTCCAAATGTCTTAACTTTGACTATTGATATTATTGAAATAGCTTTCTCAAAAGTAGCAGTGACCTTCTAATCACTGAGTCCTGTCATGCTCTCTATTTTTAAACTCCTTGAAATATATGCACCATTCAAAAAGCTTCAAACTTCTGTACCATTTAACACTGTTGAATATCCCTTTGTTTGAAATAATTTATTTCTTGGCTTCTATCATTTTACAATATCTGTGTATCTTTGACTGATTATTCTTTCTCTTCCTATCAACAAATTAAGCTAGCTGCTCCTTCAGTTTCTTTCCTTGACCCTCTCGTATTATGTATATTTACTGAAATTTCATGAAATCTAACATCTTTATGTGGCTGACCCAAAAAGTGTAGCTTCCCTAATGACATTTTAAAGAATCTTATTAATTATCTGCTTGGATGTTCTGCCAGACCCTTAAAACAGCCACAGACATCCCACTTCACCCAAACTAGCTCTTTTTACTCTTTAAGATATTGATGCTCTCCAAATTCAAAATTTTGGTGATACAGGTGACTTTTTTCTTCCTCTCCTACCTCCTTTTACATTCTCTCCAACCATAAATCATTTAACCAATACCATAAATTGTAGTTCCATAATATTTTCTTATTTATCATTGAGTTCTAGTTTAATTGTTATACCAAGTTTCAGTTTTATGACTTCTTATCTGAATTATGATAATCCCCTAATTTGTCCTAACTCATCTTAACTCTTTTCCTCTCACACCCCCTCCTTCTTTTTTCAACTAATCTATCACCATTGCCAGATAAATCCTCTGTTCAGTTTAGCAATGTTTATGAACAAGGAACTTGTAATAAAGAAGAAAGGAAAATTGGCGTTTTAGTGTAGCAAACAGGTGCCACACTACATATTTTAGTACATTATCTCATTTGACATACAAAACAAATTTTAGTGGACACACTTGTTTGCCTGTGCAACATCCATTTCCCCCTTCCTCCTTCCAAACAGAACACTGATTTTATTAAGACATCTACCCCACCTCCGGTTCTAAAGGAAGATTCAAATTAGTCTATGTCATTTAACATAAGCAATTTTCTAGCTCTCATTATTGGTCTGAGGGCAAGTGTGTATACCAAAATGGCTCCTATGATTAAAGGAAGGAACTTGTATTTCATAGTTGGTTATGAACCTCTTTATAAAGGAAGAGGTAGCATCTTGCCCAGGTTGCCCCAGTCACCAATTTGTAATCATGAGAGGAGCTACTCTGAGTAGCAAGTTGACAGAAAGAAGAGCTGAGCCCCAAGAGTAGTGTAAAAGTTGAGTCAGATGGTGACGTACCACACCTCTACTCCTATACTACTTGTTACACATTGTAATATCTTTCCTTATTTGTTAAGCCATTTTGACTTAGGTATTCCAATACTTGTAGGCAATTTCTGCCTGAAGAACAACGCTGTGACCTGGAGAAGTTATCTACTTTGCCCAAGTTTACATGTCTAGTAGCAACAGAACCAAGATTTGAAACTATTTTTGTTTGAATACAAAGTCCTTTGTTTTTCCCAATAAACCATGCTATCTAATTAGGACTCTCATCAGCTCAAAACCTATAGAAATATTTCTGACATTTATTTAAGCATTATTATGTATTGAGCACTGTTATATGTGCTTTATAGGTATTAACTCATTGAGTGCTTGAAACAGCCCTAGGAGGTCCATGTATTACCTTCCTTTTCCAAAGGCTAAAAAAGGTTGAATAACTTTCCTGAGGTCACACAGCAAGTATCAGGGCATGGAATTGAACCACTGTATTCTGATTCCAGGACCTCTGCTCTTAATCACTGGTCTCACACAATTCTTCATACATACTTTGATGTGTGCAATGCTGAAGAAACTAGTTAAATTGCTTTGTTTTACTGTGTTTATGAGAAAATATTTCAGGAGCCCTGTTGCAGGAGAGAACTGGCTTAGAATAACAATTTCTGCATATATCCCAGAGGGAAGCTGGCAGCAGTATGTATGGAAGGACCATTTGAATGGTAATACCGTATCTGAAATGAAATCATCTCTGAGCTTAAGAGGTGGCAACCCCCACTCTCACATCAGGGGTGAGGCCTGATAGTGGTGCTGGCAGTGGAAGTTCCCTAAAGAAATCTTCACATATGGATTAAGTTTATGCCTTCCTTTGAATTTGCACTGCTACACAGAGACCCAGGCCAAGTGCTGGAAGGGGTCTTCCCAGTACAAGAATCAATTCCAAACTCTTAGCCTATCATCCATATTCTGTTTCCAATCTACCTTTCCAGAAACCAGCCCCCAATCCTTTCCTTTTATACATACCCTTTCCTTCTAAAAAACTTAGGTAATTAAAAGTTGTTCTATATTAATACTAATAAATCCTTTATAGGGTAATTTAACATGCATATAGATAATTTTGAAAATACTATTAGCATCTATTTATTAGAAACAGAAATAACCTCAACAGTTGGATGTCTTTGTAATAATGCATTGGGACATATGGTGAGGGCAATGGTAGAAGCCTAGAAAATGAGGATAGCTCAGTAGGAAACTCTGTTTTCTATTTCCAAAGGAAAAAAAAAACTCTGTTCAAGTTCTACTCAACTAACAAATGAAATAAGGTTCCTGTTCATGCTTCATCATAGAAATGTGCATTATCTACTCCCTTTCCTAAGGGGAAGCCAGGAACACAAATTAAATAGGCCTGGTAGAGTTTCACGCATCTATAATTTAATAAAGTAACTAGAGAATAATAGCTGCAGTGTTTATATGTAACTTGATTTTTTCTCATACTGATATAAAATAACCCCTCCCTCCAAAGCTTCTGTTTAAAGTGATGTCTTGAGAGTAAATGAAACATAATTTGTTATCTCCCTGATCATCACTGGAATAGTAGACCTCATTAGAAGCAATCATTCCACTTCTGTTTTAGGATTAGAAATGTTCTATTTGAGCAAGATGAATATTAAGCATTTATCTTCCTTCTTCAACTGTCACTAAGATACTGGGAAGACCATAAGCAGTAAAGAAGATTAACAATATTTCAGAGTGTTTAAAGAATGAGGTAAACTTTTTTCAGGTTATGGTCAATCTGAATTTTTTTCTTTTTCTACAATATTCCAAGTGCTTTAAAAATCCCTCCCAACATCAAGGACAAACAGGAACAAGATCTGGTCCTATCTGGGAGTTCCACATGTTATATTACGTTTTCCTGGCTTCCACCAGAAAGGTAATTCACATTACATGTCACATTCCAGCACACTAAACTTTATTAATGGAAACCTATTATCTATCCAGTTGGAGGAATTGATAGGGCAAATAGGCTACATTTTTTCTTTTACTATTAATTAATGTGCCTTAGATGGTCTCCTTCCCTTAGGTGTAGTACAATCCATTGTCCTACAAAAAAATACAGTAAGAGGCACTGTACATGTTAATCAGTGCGGCTTGCAAAACACTACAAAATAGAAACCTGGATGTCTCTTTTCTAAATCAATAACAATAATATCACCACCATCAGAGAAGAAACTATTAAAGGCTGCCATGCCAGCACATGTTCCACAGCCAATTCTACCAACCTCTATGCTTTTGACTAGTTTGGCATTTGTGTTAGGATAACAGAATAAACGTAATGCCTTATGACCCAGCTGTAAACTACAACAAAAGTTGTAGCAACAAGAAGACAAATTAAAATGTAAATTATGTTGATTTTATTTTGGTTTGGAAATATATGATTATTACTCTAATTTTAAGAGAAAGAACATTAATTAACTTGCTTTACTAAACCCAGATATAACATGTGGGAACTAGAATCCCAAGAATTATTTTAACAAAATAAAAGAAAGATGTGTTGGGACTTTTTCATTTGCAAGCAACAGAAGCACAACTTTAAAAAGGAAAGGAATTTATTGCTCCAGCAATTGGGAAGGGCAAAGTTGGGGCCAGCTTCAGGGATGACTGGGTCCATGGATACAAATGTCATTACATGTCTCTTTTCCTCGTTTTTGTTTTCTGTTCTCTCTTCCTTCCTTGTTCCTTACTTCTCACTGTGGTATGGCCTCACTCTATTCCACATAGATACCTTTCTCCATGCATGTACACACAGGTATGAACATATGCACAAAAACCAGAAGAGCTTGGTTTAGGTAAAGGAGGAGCGGTTTCCCATTGGAAGTTAGGGGTGGGTGGGAAGGGATGCTATTACAAGAGGAAACACATTAGACAGAAACCCCCAAACAACTGACATCTTCTACGTGGTGTTTCTCAAAGTGTGGTTTCCAGGCCCAGCAGCATCACTTGTTAATTTGTTATAAATGCATAGCCTCAAGTCTCACCCCAGACCTACTGAGTAAAAAATTCTGGGGTGGGGCCCAGTAATCTGTGTTTTCACAAGGCCTCTACATAACTTTGATGCATGATACATGATAAAGCGGAGAACCATTGCTCTACATGAAGATTCCAGATGGTCATCAGGATCATATACCCGAATATCCACCTGCTTACTAGATGTGTACAGTCCTACATGTATCATAGACTCCACAGATTTATAACACAGCTCATCATAATCTAATTTTCCCCTCTTCTGATATTACTATTCTCAATTAATAGCACCACAATAAGAAACTAGCAATTCATCCTGTAGCTCTGCTACCCTAACCCCTACTTAGTTGTAAACTCCTGTCTAACTGATTTCCTGTACATTATTATCAGCCTCTCCACTGATCTCTCTGATAGCTGTCTTTCCCATAATCTCAAATCCAGTTTTTCCTCGATAGACAAATTAATCTAATTAAAATGAAGCTCTGTCAATGTCTTGCCTCTGCTTAAAACATTCCACAACTTGTAGAATAAAACCTACAGAATGAAAATGCACACTCCTTCGCTAAGGCACTTCCTATTTAGGTCCCTACTTTGCTCTCTCCATATCACACGGTAAGCTTCAGAGTTCTCTCAACGCCATAGGATTCTATTTTAAAAACCATGCTTATGTTTATATGTGCATTTTCAGCTTTCATCAGATTTTTGTTGATCCAAAAAGTTTAAGAACTACTGATACAGCAAACAAAGGAGAATTGCCAAGTTCATGTCTATGGTTGAGAGTCTTCTAAAAAAAGTGAAGATTAAATTAATACCTCATCCAATATGGAGTCATTTCCATGCTTTTAAGAGAGTGATACTATGAGAAAGCAACATTATCAGTAAACTGTGCAGGATTAACCATTCTAAGAAAGATTTCTCATGAAGGTGGAAATACCATAGTACTACTGATAATTAATTAGATTCATGCTAATTATTTCCTCAGAAGCTTGACAGAATAGCTGGAATTCAAACCAAAAACAAGCAAAAAATGTCTTGAAGGAAGAATGCGTGAATTAAAAAGATTTGAAAATAGATTTGGTAAAGAGTCTGGGTAAGAACTGTGATAGCTATTTTTCCCAGACACTCAGCATATTTTCCCTGGAATTCCATTATTTTTTTAGCAGATCTGAACTTAATCCTTTTCCTATTCTTAGTGGTTGATATATAACCCAAGCATGATCATTTGTTGCGACTAATTTCCCAATCACAGTAATTGACCCTGGGATGAGCATTTAACAAACAAGCAGGACCAAAAAGGTTTCCCTGAACCTATATATGGATATTGGAAAGAAATTTCCTCTCAACTGGGTGTGCTAAGACAGAACCATATAAACCCAAGGCTGCCAGTAGCAGTAGATAGGAACTGTCAGAAGGAGAAAATTAAACCAGTAGAGAAAAAAACCCTAAAACAAGTAAAGCTGAGAATGAAGTGAGAGAAGGAGCCCCGAGGACATTGTATGAATATTCTGCTTTATTTGCACTTAAAACTAAATCCACTTTGGACTTTCTAGCTATTTGGATAAACACCCTGTCCTCTGTTGCTTGAATAACTTTGAGTCTGATTTCTATCACTTGCAAAAGAAGAAGGTCTGTCTAAAACTAGAGCTCTGCCTTCATGCTTTGTTGTCATTCCAAATTCCCTCTGGGACAGATCCCAGCTCTGAACCCCAAACCAACTTCCTTGTCTTTACTAGTGATGAAAGGTACCTGAACAAGTTGCTTTCCTTATGACACTCTGAGATCACCATTTGGTACATGAATTTTTTATTGAATTTCAAGAAATACAATGTGGAAAGTGCTCTATCATGTGTACATACAAAGTATCATGGGAGCATGGCAGGATGGAAGTCGTCTGAGCACTGGAAACATGCAACCTCAAAATTGCCAGGCACCAAATCCATAAACTTGGACAAATTGCTTAAACTCTTAAATCTAAGTTTCGTTGGTTGTAAGATTATATGGATAAATGAGATAAAGCAGGCTATTACTGTCACATATTTGCTTCCAATAAATATTCTTTCTCACAAATACATACAAGCACCTAGAAAAGAGACCAATTATCTTTGCCTGGGAAGTACTGTGAGTCCACATAGAAAGTTACTCATGAATTGAGTCTTGAAGAGTTGTCAGGATTTTGCCAGATGGAAAAGTGAGGAAGGGTATTACAGTTAGATAACAGCATGTATGTGTTGTTTATTCTTCATTCTTCTCCCATATCCATTTTCTGCCCACCTTTTTATGACCTGCAGAGGTGACCCTTATGGACTACATTACCCAGGCTCCCTTGTCCGCAGGCTTTTGCTGAGATCAGCCAGTGGTGGGCACCTACAGAATACTGGAGGATGGGAACAAAGATAGGCCAGGGCATTTTATCTTGTGAAGCTACCTAATTCCCACAGGTATGGTTGTCACTGGTTTCTGGTAACTACTTCAGGCCTAGGGACAGTAACAGCTCATTCGTGTGTACCTCAAAGAACTTTGTTGGTTTCCCTATCCTTTCCCACACACTTGTAAATCGTTCCTACAATTATCCCTCTCCAATTAAAACTTTTAAGTGTGCATCTCTTTCCTGCAGGTTCCAGACAGTGCAATGTACAATGTGCAAGGCACTGGCAGTGAAACTACACATTCCACTTAGGAAATGATGAATAACTTTCTCCCATTAAAAAAATAAAATAAACAAAATGCAAAACAAAACAAAACAAAAAACCTTCCTCCTAAAATCCTCCTGGACCTGTCACCTTTCTTCTCTCTCTTTATCCTGTCATAGCTAAGCCTTATGAAAATCATTTTACAATGAGTCCCCAGCTCTTCACTATTTTTCCTTCATTCCATGAAAATACTCTTCAAATATCTGTAACAACAACTTCTGAACTGTAGATATGTGGTTTATCAGATTAAAGAAGTTCCCTTCAATTTCTAGCTTGCTGAGGGTTTTTATTATAAATGGTTGTTGGATATTATCAAATATTTCTTTGTGTCTATTGACATGATCACATGGGTTTTTACCTTTATTTTATTAAAGTGATGAATTTTATTGATTAGTTTTCAAATTTTAAACCACTCTTGCAGTCCTGGAATAAACCTCACTTTTACATTTTCTTTATATATGAACTGGGTTCCATCTACAAATTTCTTTTTTCAGAATTTTTGAGTCTATGTTCATAAGGAACATTGCCCTATAATTTTTTTCCTTGTTGTTTTTTCAGGTATTGGTATCAGGATATCAGATGATCTCAGAAAATGAGTTGAGAAGTGTTCCTTATACCTTTCTCTCTTAGTTTTCTCCATATTTTCCTCATAGTGTTTCTCCTTGGCCATTTTTCCACTTTTAATTCTGTGCCCATCCCTTAAATTTTAGGATTTCCTAAGGTTCTATTCATTATATTAGTGTGTAGTATGAAGGGGCAGGTTAAATATATAGTTTGAGTCCATAATATAAAGAGATTTATACTGAGCCCTTGTTACATTCCACCTAGTAAAAATTAGCCACAAAATTCTATGTGACCTGCTAAGTTGTTTGCCTGAATTTCATCTTACACATCACTACCAGAGTAATTTTCCTAAATAGTGCTTTCTTGAGTTCTCCAATTGCCTGCCAAATTAAGACTGTATTTGTTTCACACGTTGCTCTCCTCTTGAAATGGCTTTCCTTCTTTTTCTTCCTTTTAAGACTTTTCATTTCTTTCAAGGTTCATTTCAAAAATAGCCTCCACCACCCATGTGACCCTAAAGGAATAGCATCTTCTCCTATTTGGGCTCTTCATATTATATTCCTATACTGATAGCTCTTTAGCGAAACTTATTTTACTCTTGTCTTTTATAATAATTGCTTATGTACTAGTTTTATTGCCTCTCCAACCCCAAGTAAAGGGTAAACTACTTTGAAGAAGTGTACCTCATCTGTTTATCCCCTACTGAATCCAGCCCAATGTCTTAAAATGTTTAGACCATTAACAAATTATTTGCTAAAGTGAACTGAATTGAAATTGGCATGGGCGATCCAGGATGTCTGGCCGTCTTAAGCTGTATCTTACTGAACAATGTGCCAACTGAAATCTCTCATGCAATGTCCTTCTCAGCACTCTCTTTCCTTTCCTAAGGCATTTTGAGTCCTGCTGCTAAAGTAGATGGGTTCAGAAAATGTGTTTTTCATAGTGAATGGAATGTAGATAAAATCTTACAAAAATAAAGCACTATAACTGAGCATCCAATTAGTAACTTCTAATAAATCCGTGGGTTTAAACAAAAGTTACTATAAAGTTCTATATAATGAACAAGGGAAATTCTACAACCATTTATTTTTTTTAAATACTTCATGGTTATTTTATTTCTCCAATGTTTATTCTTTCCAAATGTTTGTTATCTATGCCAAATCTTGATGAAAGGAAGAAAAAAGGAAAATAAATAAACCATGTCTTATAAAACTATTTCCAGCCTGTAAACGGTAACTTGCAAAAACAACAACAACATACCCCTATTTATACTGGTCTCATTGTCAGGATAAAAGACAAACAAACAAAGAGTAACAACAAAAGAGACAACAAATCATCCACCACTTGGAGTGTTACTCAGGTTTAGTGCTGAAGTATAACATACAGCAGTCAGAGCGTCTAAGAGGAGACTGTAAAGTCTGAGAGAGAACAGTATTTCAAAATCAATGAAACATCAAATTGGCCCTACTTTTGCTGAAGAAAATAATTCAGGGTTTAACTTTAAAAATTGAGCAAAATGCAGAAATATAAGAAGATGATCAAAGTTGTATTCAATATTACTTTTTTTTTCCTTTTCTCTTTCTTTCCAATAAAAATCTAATTGATCACCTAAAGCAAGTTACATATAAAAATGCATGTCAGAATTAGTCAGCAGTGTCTTCTAAATAAGAGGGCCATGATGTTGTGGCAGATTGAATTATGTATCCCAATAAAAAGATTTGTTCTTAATCTGCATTCATGTGGGTGTGAATCCATTTGCAAATTGAACCCTTTGAGCTGTATTATCAGTTAAGGTGTGAACTCATTTGTGAGTAAGATCTTCTAAGATCCTATTTAGGTGTGGACTACCTGAATCAGGTGACCCTTAATTCACATTACTGGAGTCCTTTATAAGCAGAAGAAATTCTGATGCAGAGTTAGAGAAATCCAATGGAGGAGATCAAGGACATTGCCATGTGACAAGAGGCAGAGATACAAGCCAAGGAGCCCCAAGGATTGTGGCAAGCCAGTACCAGAATGCTACAGACTTCGAGGAGAAAGCATGGACTTACCAATGCCTTCATTTTGGATTTCAGCCTTCAAAACCGTGAGACAATAAATGCTTGTTGCTTAAACCAACCCATTGTGTGTTATTTGTCACAGCAGCCTGGCAAACTGAGATGGATGTTTCTCTGCTAACACTAATATTAGCATCATGGCTAAGGATGAAAATTGTTGCTAGAGTGAGTTCCTGCATGCTTGTTGATCTGGACAGTGAGCCTACTCTAATGGGAAACATGAGACTATATCACAAAGTGGTAGAAAATAGAACTGCAAAGGAAAATCATCTCCTTTTGCAGGTAGTTTTGGTGTTGAGCAGTGGCCTGCTTTCCACCATGAAAGAGGAAGAAAAAGGTGAGGGGAAAAAACCCAAAACTAATAAAAAAAATAATAGCTAATATTTATCAAGTACTTACTACCTTCCAGCCTCTGGTCTATTAATTCACTGATCTTCAAAACAACCACATGAGGTAATTAGTATTTTTATTTCCATTTAACAAGGAACTGAAATACAAGCACAACTAATAAATGACAGAGCCAGGATTTGGCCCTAGGCAGTTTTCTGACTCATTTTAATGTGGTAGGAAAAGTGATTTGAAACAAAGGTTTAATTAAAAGAGGCAAAAGAAAGATGGAAGGAAGGGAGGGAGGGAGGGAGGGAGGGAGGAAGGAAAGACTCAAGGGTATAATTTAGTATATAAAAAGTAATAGAATGACCTGTAAAATTATAATGCCTATTAAGCACCAGATACCATTTGCTTAAAGCTTCCATTTTCAGTTTTCCATGAAGAAAGGTATATGTGAGTGGCCTCTATCTATCTCTATATGACTCTTCTGCTCCCAAGTGATAAAGTTAAAATTATTTTACTGTTATTCTCCTTTTTCTCCTTCCAAGTAGCACAATGCATATGCACATATATGGGGAAAAGTTTCTCTCACATCTCTCATATCTTTTTAGAGGAAATATTTTGTTTTGGCTTGTTTTTTTAAAGTTACCACATGACAAAAAAATGTCTAAATAAAATTTTAAAGAATCCACATCTAACAATCTTGCAAAACTATGTTATAATATTCATGTAGATAATATTGAATTGAGCTCTTTCTGATTTTCATACATAAAATTCCTGAAAAAACTTAGAAAATTGACATAATAATTTGCTATATACATTTTATAATAAGAAAACTTTTAATTCATTCTCCAAGATTTCTATGTTTAGTTGCCCGGTGCCTTTCCTAAAACACAAGCTTTACTTTTTCTCTAACTGTATTAAATATTGATGTTTTGATAAAAAGAATAGAATTACAAAAGGTGAATGGCTTAATTTCACCAGAGATTTCGTGTTGAATGTTATTATGAATAGAACCAATCATGAACAATGAGTGAACGTGTGCAAACACCAGGACTCCCGACTCCCAGAAGGCCTGTAAATTAATTTAAAGTCCTGAAGAAAATAGAAAGCTTTGCCTTTGCTCTCAGCTATGTGCATACAGTAAGAGCTAAATAAAATTTTAATGAATGAATGAAATTTCTATTTACCTATTTTGAAGTCCAATAATCCTTTTGTATGAGTCTTACATTGATTCCATAACAAAGTATCACACACTTAGCAACTTAAAACAACAGAAATTTATTAAATTACATTTCTTTCGATGAGAAATCTGACACAGGTTTCACTGGGCTAAAATAAGGGGATGAGTTCCCTTCTGGAGACTCTAGGAGCAAATTCATTTCCTTGCTCCTTCAGGTTGCTGGCAGAATTCAGTTCCTTATGGTTATAAGACTGACTGAGGTCTCTCTTTCCTTGCTGGAGTTGAAGACCATTTCCAGCTTTTAGAAGCTACCCAAATGCCTCAGCAGGTGGCCCCTTTCCTCTGTCTTCAAGACTAGCAACAACTCCTTGCATATTTCAAATCTCTCCTGTTCTTTATTTCATTGTTACTTATCTCCGAAACACTCTCACTTTTAAGAGTCAATGTGATTACATTTGGCCTACCTGAAAAATCCAGGATAATTTCCACATTTTAAGGTTTGTAACCTTATTTCCTTCTTCCAAATTCCTTTCACCATGCTTCCAGGGATTAGGATGTTAGACATCTTTGAGGGACCATTATTGTGCCTACTATACTTTTTTCCTCCCTAGTAATTCCAATCTGCTGCTAAATCTATGCATAGGACTTCTTCTTTTAGAAGCTATATTCTCATTTATAGAATTTCCATAGGATATTTTTTTTTACCATTTCCAGTTCACTGTTGTTCACTCATTATAATCATCTTTTAAATTAACTCCTTGTGATAGATATTTTTATGTCCATGGCTGTTAATGACCTACTAATTTTCAGAGTCTCTTTCTATTAGCTGCTTTTATTATTGATTATGGCTTACCTTTTCCTATTTCTTCACATATCTAATCATTTTTATTTTACACTTGTTAATGTGGATCTGTTAGAAACTCTGGATTCTGTTATCTTCCTATGAAATGTGCTGACACTTCTTTCTAGTTGCCAATTAAATTACAGACTGATCACATTGACATTTTAAGGCTTGGTTTTATGCTTTGTTAGGACGGATCTGTTTCAATTTTGTCTTAGGCTTAGGGCAAATCCCTTAGTCATGAAACACAATATCACATCTAATGTGAAGACTCTCATGGGTTTTAATGGAAAATCTCAGGTTTTACCAATCCCCTTTAACTTGGCAGGACTCAAATTCCAACCTTGTCTTTCCAGCATTGGGCAACAGCTGAAATCTATGTTCAACTTATTCAGCCTTCCAGTTTTTCCTCTGAGTTCTTTAGAATATACTCTCTTTATATATGAAATTCAGGGAATCAGTCACAGATTTGAGGGGAGTTTAGATTCAGATTTTAGTGCTCTTGCATCAGTGGCTCCTTTCAATCTGGGCTTTCTCCCCCTAATTTCCAGTCATTCTGGCAGCCCTTAACTCTGTTCTCTGACACCTCAAGCTAATGAGTTTGTGACTTTCTGCTTAGTTTTATCCAACTGCACCACATGTGGACTAGACATTATCCTCAGGGGAAAACACATGTAAAGCACGCATGATGGTTCCTTTCCTTCAAATGTCAAATCACTGCTTTTGTTTGCTCTCTAATGCCTTCAAATAGATTTTTAAAATATTTTATCCAATGTTTATAATTGTTATCTGAAGGTTACTTTAATACAAAAACTTCCATCAAACTGGACATTTAACTCAAGTTTCTGAAGGATAACCCTGGCTTTTGTGTTGAAAACACTGTAGGGAAGGAAAGTAAGAATAAAAGCTGAGCTACAATTAGGATCTTATTGCAATGATAAAGGAAAGAGGTAAGTTTGGCTTGTACTTAAGTGGTAGCAGTGACATGGTGAAAAGTAGTCAGATTCAGGATATATAGTTTGTAAGCAAAGCCTATGGGATTTCCTAAAGGACTGGGAAAAGAACATGGAAGAGAAAAGTCAAAGATTTCTTCAAGATTTTAGACTTAGGAACTTAGCAGTTTCCAGCAACTTACTTGGAAAATTATGTTGGGACCTGGGGGCGGGGGGGGGGGGGAGCGGAGGCAGAGAGTGGGGGGGGGGGTAAAGAACATGAGTTTAGTTTTTGTTTTGTTTTGTTTTGCCATACATTTTTTTTAATTTAAAAAAATCATTGAAGTACATCATTAATGCATGAACATAAATAAACAATAAATGTATAGTAAAAGTTGTGAACTTACAAAATAAACATGTATAACATCATACAGGGCTCCCATACATCACCCCACCACAAATACCTTGCATTGTTCTGAAACATTTGTAACAAATTATGAAAGATCATCATCAAAGTATTACTACTAAATGTAGTCTGGATCTTACATTTGATGTATTTCATCCCCAACCCACTCTATTATTTTTTTCTTCATAAACCATTCCATTTAATTAAAGTGTTCAATCAATGGCATTTGGTATAATCACAGAGTGGTGCATTCATCAATTCAATCAATATTAGAGTATTTTCATTATTCAAAAAACAAAACAAAACAAAAAACAAACCACTATCATTCCCGTATGTTAGTGCTACTAATTAAAATCCTATGATTTGCATTCACCATTTCTATTCATTTCCAAACATTTACAAAGAACTTTTTACCAATTCGGCACAGACAAAACCTCAGCTTTCTATACCCTAAACATTCTTTTCTCTGGTGACATATATTCTGGCTATTGGTTCATTGCGTTTGCTCATTATATTTAGTTCATAATAGCAAAGTCATACAGTATTTGTCCTTTTGTGTCAGACTTGTTTCATTCAACATAATGTCTTCCGGGTTCCACATTGTCATATGCTTCACGACATCATTTCTTCTTACAGCTGAATAGTAGTCAATCAAGTGTATATACCACAGTTTATCTATCCATTCATCAGCTGATCGACACCTGGACTGTTTCCATCTTTTGGTAATTGTGAATAACGTCGCTATGAACATCAGTGTGCAGATGTCTGTTCGTGTAACTCCTCTCAGGTCTTCTGGGTATATACCTAGGAGTGGAATTGCTGGGTCACATGGTAAATCTGTGCCTAACATCCTTAGGAACCACCAAACAGACTTCCACAGTGGCTGTACCATTCTACATTCCCACCAGCAGTGATTAAGCATTCCTAACTCTCCATATACTCTCCAAAATTGTAGTTTTCTGTTTTGTTAATAGTGGCCTTCTAGTAGGTGTGAAATGACATCTCATTGTAGCTCTGACTTGCATTTCCCTACTAGCCAGTGATGCTGAACATTTTTAAAATCAATTTTATTGATGCATATTAATAAAGCATACACATCTTCCAAACTGTACAATCAAGGGTATTTGGTATAATCACAGAGTTGTGCGTTCATCCCTTCAATCATTATTAGAGCATTTTATTATTTCAATAATAACAACAACAAAAAAAACCCCAGACAAACAAATAAGAAAATCCCTCAATTCTCAATCTCTCTCTGTTTCCCCTACTGTACATAGCTGCTATTTCTGGGTATCTTGCACTCTTATTTATTTGTTTGTTAAGCAGTGTTGTTGAGATATATTCACAAACTACTATACGATCTATCCAAAGTGTATAATCAATGGTTTTTAGTATAATCACAATGTTGCACATTCATCACCTCAAAAAATTTAGAACAATTTCATTACTACAAAAAGAAAGACTCCATACCTATTAGCAATCTTCCTCCAATCATACATAACCACTAATTTACTTTCATCTTTATATACTGATTTACATTTACATTTTATATAAATGGAATCATACAATATGTAGTATTCTATGTCTGGTCTCCTTCATTTAGTATGATTTTTTTGTCTGATATTAACATTTTGTGGTATTAATCTACATTTGTTCAGCTTCAAAGAAAAATGGTCTTATATATGCAATTTTACCCATATTCATATTTCACATAATGTATTTATATTTCACATAATATATTTAGTTCATAATAGGACAATCATACAGTATTTGTCCTTTTGTGTCTAGCTTGCTTCACTCAACATAATGTCCTCCAGGTTCATCGATGTTGTTATACGCTTCACGACTTCATTTTTTTTTAATGCTGCACAATATTCCATCATGTGTATACACCACAATTTGTTTAGCCATTCATCAGTTGATGGACACCTGGGTTGTTTCCAACTTTTGGCAATCATGAATAATGCCACTATGAATGTAACTGAGCAGATGTCTATTCATGTCACTGCTTTCAGCGATTCTGGGTATATACATAGCAATGGTATTGCCGGGTCCCATGGCAAGTCTATATTCAACTTGTTTAAGAACTGCCAAATAGTCCTCCACAGTGGGTGTACCATTCTTCTTTCCCAACAACAGTGAATAAGCATCCCTATCTCTCCACTTCCCCTCCAACATTTACAGTTTTCTTACTTTTTAATAGTGGTCAGTCTAATAGGTGTAAAATGATATCTCATTGTAGTTTTGATTTGCAATTCCCTAATCGCTAGTGATGTTGAACATTTTTTCATGTGTTCCTTCGCCATTTGTATTTCTTCTTTGGACAGTAGACTTTTCAAGTCTTTTGCCCGTTTTTTAACTGGATAGTTTGTCTTTTTATCGTTCAGTTGTATGATCTCTTTAAATACAATGGATATTAAACCCTTATCAGATATGTGATTGCCAAATATTTTCTCCCATTGAGTCGGCTGCCTTTTTGTTCATCCTTGTGACAAAGTCCTTTGAGGTGAAAGAGTATTGAATTTTGAGGAGTCCCATTTATCTATTTTTTTTATTTTGGTGCTTGTGCTTTGGGTGTAAGGTTTAAGAAACTACTGCCTATCATAAGATCTTGAAGATGTTTTCCTACATTTTCTTTCATGGTTCTTGTTTTTATATTTAGGTCTTTGATCCATTTTGAGAACTGGCTATCCAGTTCTCCCAGCACCATTGCTGAATAGACTTTTCTGGCCCACATGGGTGGGCTTAACAGCCTTGTCAAAAATTACCTGACTTTAGATGTGAGGGTCAATTTTTGAGTTCTCAATTTGGTTCCATTGGTCAATCTGTCCCTCCTTATGCCAGTACCATGCTGTTTTTACCACTGTATCTAAGTAATATTCTTTAAAGTCAGGAAGTGAGAGTCCTCCAACTTCATTCTTCTTTTTCAAGATATTTTTTGCTATTCAGGTTCCGTTACCTTTCCAAATAAATTGATTATTGGCTTTTTGATTTCTGAAAAAAAGGCTCTTGGGATTTTTATTGGGATTGTGTTGAATCTGTAAGTCAGTTTTAGTAGAATTGACATCTTAATGATACTTAGTCTTCCAATCCATGAACACGGAATGTCCTTCCATTTATTTAAGTTTCTTCAGTTTCTTTTAGCAACATTTTGTAGTTTTCTGAACATAGGTCCTTTATGTCTTTGGTTAAGTTTACTCCTAAATATTTTATTATTTTGTCACTATCATAAATTGAATTTATTTTCTGATTTCCTCCTTGATTGCACATCAGTAGTATATAGAAACGTTAGTGATTTTTGCCTATTAATCTTTTATCCTGCCAATTTGCTGAACTCATCTATTAATTCTAATAGCTTTTTTGTGAATTTTTCAGAATTTCCTAGATTTAGGATCATGCCATCAACAAATAGTGAAAGTTTTACTTCTTCCTTTCCTATTTGGGTGCTTTTTATTTCTTTGTCTAGTCTAACTGCTCTAGCTAGAACTTCTAGCACAATATTGAATAGTAATTGTGACAGTGTACATCTTTACCTTGTTCCTCATCTCAGCAGGAAATCTTTCAGTCCTTCACCATTGTGTACAATGCTAGCTGTAGGGTTTTCATGTATGCAGTTTACTATATGAAGAAAGCTTCCTTCTATTCCTATCTTTTGGATTGTTTTTATCAAGAAAGTAAGGTGTATTTTGTCAAGTGCGTTTTCTGCGTCAATATAGAGGATTGTATGAGTTTTCTTCTTCACTTTATCAATGTGTTTTATTACACTGATTAATTTTCTTATGTTGAACTACGCTTGCATACCTGGGATAAAACCCACTTGATCGTGGTGTATAATTCTTTTAATTCTGTTAGCAAGTATTTTGTTGAGGATTTTTGCATCTATATTCATTAGAGATATTGGTCTGTAAGTTTATTTTTTTGTAATATTTTTATTTAGTTTTGGTATTAGGGTGATGTTGGCTTCATAGAATGAGCTTGGTAGCATTCTTTCTAGTTCAATTTTTTGGAAGAGCTTGAACAAGATTGATATTAGACCATCTTTGAATGATTGGTAAAATTCACCTGTGAACTCATCTTGTCCTGGGCTTTTCATCTTTGGGAGGTTTTTGATGACTATTTCAATCTCTTCACTTGTGATGTGTTTGTTGAAGACTTCTATTTCTTCTACAGTCAGTGCAGATTGTGTGTTTCTAAGAATTTGTACATCTCATCTACATTTACTAATTTTGTTTTTGTTTTGTATTGTTTTTTAGAATTTTATTTTATTTATTTTATTTTTTGTTACATATCCCTCCCCTTTATGTTTGCTCTTGCTGTGTGTTCATTTGTGTGTGTGTGTGTGTGTGTTCTTCTATGTCTACTTGGTCTCCCCCCACTGCGGCGACACGTCGAGTCTTCTCACTGTGCAGGCGGCTTGCCCCGCTTGTGGGCGGCTCTGCTTCCATTCCCAGGCAGCTTTGCTCCATTCGCGGGTGACTTTTGCTCCATTCGCAGGTGGCTCACCCTGCCTGTGGCGGCTCGCCCTGCCCATGGCGGCTTTGTCCTGCCCGCGGTGGCTTTGCCCTGTCCGTGGCAGCTTTTTGCCCTGCCCACGGCAGCTCTGCCCCTCCCACGGCGGCTTTGTCTTCTCAAGCAGTCTGCCCGTTCAGAGAGGTCCCCGGGAACCAAACCTGGAGCCTACTATGTGGTGTACCGGCGCCCTATCCACTGGGCTACAGTCAGCCCCCTACATTTTCTAGTTTTTTAAAAAATACAGCTCATAATATCCTCTTATGATCTCTCTTATTTTTGTGGGGTCAGTAGTAATGTCCCCACTTTCATTTCTGATTTTATTTATTTGCATCTTCTCTCTCTTTTTCTTTGTCATTCTAGCTATGTGTTTGCCAATTTTGTTGATCTTTTCAAAGAACCAACTTTTGGTTTTGTTGATTCTCTCTATTGATTTTTTGTTCTCGATTCCATTTATTTCTGCTCTGATCTTTAGTAATTCTTTCCTTTGACTTGGTTTGGAATTAGTTTGCTGTTCTTTTTCTAGTTCCTCCAGGTGTGGTTGGGTCTTCAGTTTTTGCTCTTTCTACTTTTTTAATGTAAGCATTGAGGGCTTTAAATTTCCCTCTCAGCATTGCCTTTGTGGTGTCTCATAGGTTTTGATATATTGTGTCCTCATTTTCATTTGTCTCAAGACATTTACTGTATTCACTTGCAATTTCTTCTTTGACTCACTGATTATTTAAGATTTTGCTGTTTAATATCCACATACTAATGAATTTTCCCCTTTTCTGTCCATTATTGATTTCTAGCTTCATTCTTTTATGATCAGAGAAAGTGTTTTGTATAATTTCAATCTTTTAAAATTGATCGAGATTTGTCTTGTGACCCAACATATGGCCTATCCTGGAGAAGGATCCATGAGCACTTGAAAAGAATGTATATCCTGCTGTTTTGAGTTGCAATGCTCTATAGATGTCTGTTAGGTCGAGTTCATTTATTATATTATTCAAGCACTCTGTTTATTTATCATCTGTCCAGATGTTGTAACCAATACTGAGAGTGGTGAATTGAAGTCTCCAACCATATAGAGATATCTATTTTTCCTTTTAGCTTTGCCAAGGTGTGCCTCATGTATCTTGTGGCACATCAGGTAAGTGCGTAAATATTTAGAATAGTTATTTCTTCTTGGTGAATTGCCCTTTTTATTAATATATAATGACCTTCTTCATCCCATACAACAAATTTGCATTTAAAATCTACTTTGTCCAATATTAGTATCACTACTCCAGTTCATTTTGGTTACTGTTTGCATGGAATATCTTTTTCCAACCTTTCACTTTTAACCTGGTTGTGTCCTTACATTTGAGGTGAGTCTCTTGTAGACAACATATAAATGGTTCATATTTTTAAATCCATTTTATCAGTCTATTTATTTTGATTGGGGAGTTTAAGGCATGAATATTCAATTTATTACTGTGAAGGCATTACTTACTTTATCGAATTTGACCTTTGACTTTCTGTTGTCATATTGTATTATTGTTTGTCTTTTTAGCCTTTAATTTATCATCTCTAATAATCTTGATTTCTATACTCTTCTCTAAGTGTCTCACCTTGTTTTTTCCTTTCAAGCTGCAGCACTCCCTTTAGTATTTCTTGAATTATGGTCTTTTGGTAACATATTCTATCAGTTTTTGTTTGTCTGTGAAGACTTTGAACTCACCCTCATTTTTGAAGGACAGCTTTGCCAGATACAGAATTCTTGGCTTGCAGTTTTTCTCTTTCAGTATCTTAAATTCATCATACCACTTTCTTCTCTCCTCCATGGTTTCTGATGAGAGGTCAGCACTTAATCTTATTGAGATTTTCTTGTATGTGATCCTTTGCTCTTTTCTTGCTGCTTTGAGAATCCTCTTCTTAATGTCTGATATTTGTCATTCTGACTAGTAGGTGTCTCAGAGTAGGTCTATTTGGATTTATTCTATTTGGGGTGCTTTGTCCTTCTTGGATATTAATATTTATTTCTTTCACAAGGGTTGGGAAGTTTTCAGTCATTATTTTCTCAACAATCTTTTCCTTTTCCATTATCTTTTCCTTCTGGGACACAGATAAGCCATATGTTTTTACATTTTACATTGTCATTCAATTCCCTGGGATCCTGTTCAATTTTTTCCATTCTCATCTCTTTCTCTTCTCCTGTCTTTTCCAGTTCAGATGTTCAGTCTTTGAAATCACTAATTCTGTGTTCAAGCAATTCAAATCTGCTCTTATATGCCTTTATTGTGTTTTTAATCCCATTCCTCATGACTTTCATTCCCATAAGATCTGTTTCTTTTCTTTGCAGACTTTCAAATTGTTGTTTATGCCCCCCAGAGTCTTCTCAATATCCCTTATCTCTTTAGTCATATTTTCTTTCAATTCTTTAAATTGATTTAAGAAAGTTACATGATTATCATTGATTCATTGTCTTAAATCCTGTATCTCCTCAGGATATTTGTTTTTTCCTTTGGCTGGGCCATCTCTTCCTGTTTCCCAGTATCGCTTGTAATTTTTTATTGATGTCTAAGCATCTGAATTTATTGGTGTATTTACTCTGATGGCCAATTTCTTTCTCTTTCCTACTGTTATTTTTTTTCCAGTTTGTCTTTGATATTTGGTTCAACTTATCCCAAATCTTTAAAATTTCCCAGCTTAAGTTATCAAAATTGTGTCAGGAACTCACTATTGGGGCATGAGTTTTCTCCCAGAAATTAGAGAAGAGAAAGACCCAAAAGCAATTTTTGTCCATGCACTACCCAGGCCAGCTGGCAGATAGTGATTATCAGTGCATCTTTCCACAGAAGTGGATCTTTCTCCATTTTCCTTTGTTTAAGTCTGGCCAGAACTGAGATTCAAAGCAAGCTCCACTGGCTGAATTCTCTGAAGAAAAGCTCCCCAATTACCCCTCCCTTTTCCTTGTTACAGCTGACAGGGAGAAAGATGTCTTTTCCCTTCTAGGAGAGCTGCAGTGATCCAGGGGTTTTACCCCAGCTTAATATCTTGGGGTGGATGAGAGGAGCCCTTCCTGGCCACCACAGGGGTTTGATAACTCACCACTTGTTTTTTCATGTTCTTCCTCCCCCTATGTCTCACCCTTCTAGGAGTTGTGTAACAATGTCCTTGTCTGCTGACCCCCAAAGAGCTTTTGGCTCTTTCTCCATTGTTTTTGTGAGACAGCTGAGCCTTACCTGCCTAAGCTGATGTCATCTTCCCACAATTCTCCTGAGGCTGAGCATTTTTTCTTTTTTCTTTTTTGCCATTTGTATTTCTACATTTAAAAAAATGTCTATTCCAGTCTTTTGCCCATTTTTTTAAACCAGGTCAATTGTCTTTTTATTGTTGAGTTGTAGGATCTCTTTATATATCGTGGATATTAGACTCTTGTTGGATGTGTGATTTCCAAATATTTTCTCCCTTTGAGTAGGGTGCCTTTTTACCCTCTTCACAAAGTCCTTTGAGGTACAGAAGTGTTTAATTTTGAAGAAGGACCATTTATCTATTTTTTTTTCTTTTGTTGCCTGTGCTTTGGGAGTAAGGTTGCAGAGACTCCCACCTACTACAAAGTCTTGCAGATATTTCCCTACACTATCCTATAGGAGTCTTATGGTCCTGGCTTTTAGTCCACTTTTAGTTGATTCTGGTATAGGGAGTGAGATAATCTTTTGGTTATGGATATCCAGTTCTCCCAACACCATTTATTGAAGAGACTGTTCTGTCCCAGAAAAGTAGACTTCATAGGCTTATCGAAAATCAGTTGACAAAAAAGGTGAGCGTCTATTTCTGAACTCTCAACTCAATTCCATTGATCAATATGTGTATCTTTGTGCCAATACGATGCTATTTTGACCACCATAGCTTTATAATGCACTTCAAGGTCAGGGACCATGACTCATCTGAGTGCTGTTCTTTTTTATGATGTTTTTGGCTACTCAGGGCCTCTTGCCCTTTCAAATAAATTTAGTAATTGACTTTTCTATTTCTGTAGAGTAGGCTGTAGGAATTTTGATTGGTATTGCCTTAAATCTACAAAACAATTTGGGTAGAATTGACATCTTCATGATGTTTAGTCTTCCAATCCATAAACATGCAACATCAACATCCTTCCATTTGTTTAGGTCTTCTTTGATTTCTTTTAGGAGTGTTTTGTAGTTTTCTGATACAGATCCTTAACATTCCTGATTAAATTAATTCCTAGATATTTAAGTCTTTTTGTAGCTATTGTAAATAGATTTTTTTCTTTATTTCCTCCTCAGCGTGCTCATTACTAGTATATAAAAATGCTACTGATTTCTGTGTGTTGATCTTGTATCCTGTAATTTTCCTGAATGCATTTATTAGCTCAAGTAAATGTGTTGTATATATATTGGGATTTTCTAAATATAGGATCATGTCATCTGCAAATAGTGAGAGTTTTACTTCCTCTTTTCCAACTTGGATGTCTTTTATTTCTTTCCCTTGCTTAATTGCTTCAGCTAGATCTTCTAGCACAATGTTGAATAACAGTAGTGACAGTGAGTATCCTTGTCTTGCTCCTGATCTTAAAGGGAAAGCTTTCCACCTCTCCCAATTGAACATGATGTTGGCTGTGGAATTTTTATATATGCCCTTTATTATGTTAAGGAATTTTTCTTCTACACCTATCTTTTGAAGATTTTTATCAAGAAAGGATGCTGGATTTTGTCAAATGCCTTTTTTACATCAGTTGAGATGATCATGTGAGTTTTTACCTTTGATTTGTTAGTGTGGTATATTACATTAGTTGATTTTCTTATGTTGAGCCACCCTCGCATACCAGGTATAAAACACACTTGGTTGTGATGTATGATTGTTTTTTATATGCTGTTGGATTTGATTTGCAAGTATTTTGTTGAGAATTTTTGCATCTATGTTCATTAGAGAGATTGTTCTATAATTTTCTTTTCTTGTAGTATCTTTACCTGACTTTGATATTAGGGTGATATGATAGGTATCATAAAATGTCTTCAGTAATTCCTCCCCCCCTTTTCAATTTTCTGGAAGAGTTTAAACAGGATTGGTATTAATTCTTGAAATATTTGGTTGAATTCACCTGTGAAGCCATCTGGTTCTAGACATTTCTTTATTGGAAGATTTTTTTTTTTTAAAGATTTATTTATTTTATTACATATCTCCCCTTCCCCCTGCTGCGGCGACGCGCCGAGAATGGTCACTGCGCAGGCGCGGCTTTCCCCGCTTGTGGGCGGTCTCTGCATCCGTTCACGGCCGGCGCTTGCTTCAGTTCGCGGGTGGCTGGCTGCGTTCCATCC
>PVKH010003633.1:0-24622 GCA_004027955.1 Chaetophractus vellerosus
TCCTACTGGGGATTTGCATAAGTGTTATCTCTGGGTTGACCTCCTGACTCACTATGAAGTCTCTTAGCCATATGAACTCATTTGTCTTTACCATTTACCCCTTTTATTTGAAGTCTTTTCCTCGTTGTACTGCCCATTGGCATTTGTTAGTAATCCCTCTTTGCCAAGGAGGCTCATCCCCGGGAGTCATGTCCCACACTGGGAGGAAGGTAATGTATTTATATTCTGAGTTTAGCTTAGAGAGAGGCCACATTTGAGCAACAAGGAGGTTCTCCAGAGGCAACTCTTAGGCATCCCTTAACAGTAGGTTATTTCAATTTCAATAACAATGACTCATAAGGCCAGTCATCAATAACAGGTGCCCATCAATGGATCATCCTCCTTTGCCAGACACTGTACCTGCACTCAGGGGGCTGCCACCACTCATCTGGAAAATATGACAGAGATCAGTGTTCTCCCACTTAGTGATTAATACTTCACCCCATGATCATGTGCCATGAGGTTTAAGAACTACTGCATCACACAAGATCTTGAAGAGGTTTTCCTACATTTTCTTCTAGGAGATTTATGGTTTTTATTTTTATTATTATGTCTGTGATACATTTTGAGTTAATTTTTGTGTAAGGTGTGAGATAGGGGTCTTCTTTCTTTCTTTTGGATATGGATATACAGTTCTCCCAGCACCATTTTTGAATAAACTATTCTAGCTCAGCTGGATGTGCTTAACAGACTTGTCAACAATCATTTGCCTGTAGATGTGGGGGCCAATTTCTAGTTCTTGATTCAGTTCCCTTGGGCAATCCATATGTCCTCATGCCAGTACTATGCTGTTTTTACCACTGTAGCTAAGTAATATGATTGAAAGAGAGTAAGTGAGAGTCTCCGGTCTTCCGTCATTCTTTGTTGGGGGAAAAAGTACATTTTTGGTTCTTTGGGGCCACTTAAACTTCCAAATAAATTTGGTTATTGCATTTCAATTTGTGTGAAAAAAGTTCTAGGGATTTTTATTGGGATTGCATTGAATCTGTAAATAAGTTTGGGTAGAATTGGCGTAAAAAGATACTTAGTTTTCTAAGACATGGACATGGAATGCTCTTCCATTTATTTAAGTCTTGTTCAGTTTCTTTTTAGGAATATTTTGTAGTTTTCTGAATACAGGACTTTTATGTCCTTGGTTAAGTTAATTTCCATATATTTGATTGTTTTAGTAGCTACAAAAAATAGAATTTTTTTCTGATTTCCACCTCAGTTTGCCCATCAGTAGCATATAGAAATGCTATTGATTTTTGCATATTAACCTTGTATCCTGCCACTTTGCTCAAATCATCTATTAATTCCAGGAGCTTTTTTGTGGATTTTTTCAGGATTTTCTAGATATAGGATCATGTCATCAGTGAATAGTGAAAGTGTTACTACTTCCTTTCCTATTTGGGTGCCTTTTTCTTCTTTGTCTAACTTCATTCCTGTAGCTAGAACTCCCAGTACAATATTGAAGAATGGTTACAGGGGGCATCCTTGTCTTCTTCCTGATCTCATTGGGAAAGATTTTTGTCTCTCATTTTTGAGTACAACGCTAACTGTAAGTTTTTTATAGATGCACTTTACCATATTGAGAAAGCTTCCTTCTATTCCTATCTTTTGGTGTGTTTTTATCAACAAAGTGTGCTGGATTTAGTCAAATGTTTTTTTTTTTTGCATCAATCAAGATGATCATGTGATTTTTCTTTTTCAATTTATCAAGGTGGTTCATTACACTAATTGATTTTATTGTGTTACCCTTGCAGGCCTGGGGTAAAATATACTTGGTCGTGGATTATAATTCTTTTAATATGCTTTTGGATTGGACTAGCAAATATTTTGTTGAGGATTTTTGCATCTATATTCAATTACCTTGGTCTGTAATTTTCTTTTTTCATAGTATCTATATCTGGTTTTGGTATTAGGGTGATTTTGGCTTCATGGAATGAGTTTGGTAGCATTCTTCCCCTTTTAATGTTTTGGAAGAGCTAAAGTAAGATTGATATTAGTATTTGAATGATTGGTAGAATTGACCTATAAAGTCATTTGGTCCTGGGCTTTTCATCTTTGGGAGGTGTTTGCTGACACTCTCTTCCTTGTGTTTGGTTTGTTGAGAACATCTATGTCTTAAGAGGTCAGTGTAGCTGGTTCTTGTGTTTCTAGGAATTTGTCTACATTTCCTAGATTTTGTCATTCATTTGTTCATAGTATCCTCTTATGATCTCTCTTAGTTTTGTGGGGTCAGTGGTAACGTCACCCCTCTCACATATGATTTTATTTATTTGTGTCTTCTTGCTTTATTTCTTTGTCAGTCTAGCTATGAATGTGTTGATATTGTTGATCTCAAAGAACCAAGTTTTGGTTTTGTTGATTTTGAGTGTTTGTGTGTGTGTGTGTGTGTGTGAATTTCATTTATTTTTGCTCTGATATTTACTATTTCTTTCCTTCAGGTTGGTTTGGGGTTAGTTTGCTGCTTTTTTCTACTTCCTCCAGTGATGCAGTTGTCTTCAATTTTAGCTCTTTCTTCTTTTTTTAAAACAAGAATTGAGGTCTATAAATTTCCCTCTCAGCACTGCCTTTGCCATGTCCCATACATATTAATATGTTGTGTTCCCATTTTCATTCATCTCAAGGCATTTGTTGAATTCTCTTGCCATTTCTTCTTTGTTACCCTGATTGTATAAGAATATGTTGCGTAATATCAAAATATTTAAGAATTTTCCCTTTCTCCATACATTATTGATGTCTACCTTCATTCTGTTATGATCAAAGAAAGTGTTTTGTATAATTTTAATACTTTTAAATTTATTTAGACTTTTCTTGTGACCCAACATATGGTCTCTTTTGGAGAAGGATCCATGAGCACTTGAAAAGAATGTATATCTTGCTCTTTTGGGGTGCATTACTCTATAGATGTCTGTTAGGTCTAGTTCATTTATCATATTATTGAAACTCTCTGTTTCTTTATTTATTCTCTCTCCAGATGTTCTATATAATATTGATAGTTGTGTCTTGAAGTCTCCGGCTATTATTGTGGCAACATCTATTTCTCCCTTCAGCTTTGCCAGTATGTGACTCATGTACCCGGAGGCAGTGAGATTAAGTGCATAACTATTTAGTATAGTTATTTCATCTTGCTGAATTGTCCCTTTTGTTAATATATAATGACCTTCTTCATCCCTTATAATAGTTTTGCATTTAAAATCTCTTTTGTCCAATATTAGTATCACTACTCTGGCTACATTTCTTGTTGTTCTCACTATTTGTGTGGAATGTCTTTTTCTAACCTTTCACTTTTGCTTAGTTGTGTCCATATGTCTTATGTGAGTCTATTGTAGACAACACACAGGTGGCTCATTTTAAAAATCCATTCTATAAGTCTATGTCTTTTGATTGGAGTGTTCAAGCCATTAACATTCAGTGTTATCATTGTAAAGACATTACTTACTTCATCCATTTTGACTTTGGTTTTCTTTTGTCATATCATACTATTGTCTATAATTTTACCCTTGAATTTACCTTTTCTAAATATCTTCTTTCATTAGGGTAAAAAAGTTTAAGTCATATTTCCTCAAATATTCTCTCTGCCCCCTTTCCCTTTGATTCTCCTTCTGGAAAAATGATAATGTGTATGTTTTATGTTTCTGTGTTTTGCATTGTCATTCAATTCCCTGAGACCCTGTTCCAGTTTTTCCTTTCTCTTCTTTTCTGTTCTCCTGCCTATTCAAGTTCAGATGCTTTTTCTTTGAAATCACTAATTCTGTCTTTAAGCAATTCAAATCTGCTCTTATGTGCCTCTAATGTATTTTTTTTTCAGTACCTGGACCAGGGATTGCTGTCAGGACCTTGTGTACAAGAAGACAGTGCTCAACCATGGAATCTCATTGACTCACCTGAGTTGGCTCTCTCATTTGTTCTTTGTCTACTCATTGTCTTCTCATTTGTGTTTTTTTCCACTCATTTTCTGCTCAGTGTTCTTTATTGATCATTGTCTGCTCATTTTTTTTTTGCTTGTTGTCTGCTTACTGTCTGTTTTTTTTTTCTTTAGTTGGCACCAGGAATCAAACCCAGGACTTCCCATGTGGGAAACAATTGCTTAATTGCTTCAGTCACATCCTTCCCTAATGTATTTTTAATCTCATTCATAGTGTCTTTATTTGCAAAATGTGTGGTACTTCACTTTTCAGACTTTCAAATTGTTCTATATCCTCACCCAGTGTCTTCTTATTATCCTTTATCTCTTCAGGATATTTACTTTATTCTTTTGCTGAGGCCATATCTTCCTGTTTCCTAGTGTGACTTCTAATTTTTTGCTGATGTCTAGACATCTGAATATATTGGTGAGTTTACTCTGATGACCAATTTCTCTCTTTTGCTTATTATTATTTTTCACAGCTACTCTTTGATATTTGGTTCAACTTATCCTAAATCTTTAAAATTGCCAAGCTTAAGTTATCAAAATCATGCCAGGAACTCATTATTGGGTTACAGATTTTCTCCCAGAATTTAAAGAACAGAAGGACCTATATACAGTTTTAGTCCATGCAAGTTCCAGACTGGCCAGCAGATGGTTCTCATTTTGGCACCTTTCCACCAAGGTTTATCTCTCAGATTTCCTTTGTTTCCTCTGAAAAAAAAAAATAACCTCCCTGACCCCTCCTCCTTTTCCTTTGTAACAGCTGACAGGGAGGAAGATGTCTGCTCTCCTCTCTGTCAGCTGCGATGAGCCAGTGGTTTTAACCCTGATTAATATCTTAGGGGTTGGAGAAGGCATGGCTAAGAGGTTTAGTACCTCAGAGTTTGTTGCTTCAGGTTCTTCATCTCTCTTTCCCTCACCTCCTGGGAGTTGTGAAGCACTGTTCTGGTCTGCTAAGTGCCTCAGGCAGCTTTTGGTTCTTTCTCCATTGTTTTTGTGAGAGCACTGAGCCTTTTTGGCCTAATAAGAAACCATCTTCCCACAATCCTCTAGCCTATATCTTTTGATTAGGAAGTTTAATCTTTTCATAGCCAATGATATTACTGTAAATGAATCATTTACTTCCACTATTTTATTTGGTTTCATATGTCATATCTTATTTTGCATGTCTTTTCACTATTTGTTTATTATTTCTCCTATTCTTGCCTTCTACATGCTTCTCCAAGCCTCCTCTCTTTCTTTGAGGCTGCTAGGCTCCCTTTAATGTATCTTGTAAAGGTGGATTTGTTTTTTTTAACTAATTCTCTTATTTTCTGTTTATTTGTGAATATTTTAAACTCACCTTCATAGTTAAGGGACAATTTTGCTGGTTAAAGAATTCTCGGCTGGCAATTTTTCTATTTCAGTATCCTACTTATATCATACCACCATATCTTCACTTCTAGGTTTCTGATGAAAAATCTGTACTATATTTTACTGGACATGTGATGGTTTCCTTCTCCCTTGCTGCTCTCAGAATTTTCTCTTTATCTTTGATGTTTGACATTCTGAGTAGTATGTGCTTTGGGGTAGGTCTACACGGATTTACTCTGTTGGTGTATGCTGCATTTCTTAGACATGTAAATTCATCTCTTTCATGAAAGTTGGGAAATTTTCAGCCATTATTTCCTCAAATACTCTTTCTGCCCCTTTTCCCTACTTGTCTACTTTTGAAACTCCCATGACACATATGTTGTGTTTCATCTTATCATTCCATTCCTTGAGACCCTGTTCAAATTTTTCCTTTCTTCTATCTCTGTTTTTCTCTCTCTTCAATTTCATACTTGTTTTCTCTATCATTTATTCCTTCTTCTATCATTTCAAGTCCTTTCTTATATGGCAATAATATGCTTTTCTTCTAACCTATCATGTCTTTCATTCCTTTAGCTCTGTTATTTTTCTGTTCAGATTTTCAAAGTCTTCTTTGTGCTATCTCAGTGTTTTCTTGATGTCTTTTACAACTTTAACCATGTTGCCTTTTAACTCATTAATTTGATTTTGTAGATTTTAGAATTTTGTTTATTTATGTCAAATCTTGTGTCTTATCTGGGGTCTTGATATATTCCTTTGCTTGTTCCATTTCTTCCATTTTCATAGAAAGTCTTGTAATTTTTTGCTGATGTTAGGCATGTGATTATGTTGGTGAGTTTACTGTGATTTTCAATCTCTCAATATTTCATAAGGATTTAGTGGCATGTGATTGTGTGTTACTGCCATTCTTCAATTCTTAGTCCAACCTTTTCCAGGTCTTTAGGATTGTCCCTGTTAGTTGCTCACATCCTGGCCATGGGCCAAGTAATGGGTTGCAGACCCATTTCCAAGGGCCTTGGGGAAGGAGGCTATAAAGGCCTGAGAAAGTCTCTCAATTTTTTACTTTAAATTTCCTCACATGCACTTCCTTGGTCTTCCAGCAGAAGGTGGTTTTCTGCTGCACTCTCAAATCAAAGCCTGATTAGAATGTGTTCACTGCAACACTTACAATAACAATGTACAGAGGTTCTTGCCTGGAGTCTACACAGAGCTTCACAATTCAAACTTTCTCAGGAGCTTACTTCAACTTTTCTGGTACCCCTTCATTTTTCCCCAGTAGGAAATAATTCCAATCCCTTTGCATCCTCAGTAAGTAGTCCCAGTCTGTAGGGAGTGTGATTGAGAAGGTTGGTCCTCTTTGCACCCATTCTGGCTCCCAGGGCAAAAAGTGGTGAGGCCCCTTCCAGGCTGTAAGGGTGTATGGGACACAGCAGACCAAATTTATTAACCAAAAGATGAATCAGCCTTAGGCTGAATCCCTTTCTCTCCCATTTCTCCCATAGGTGGACCCTTGTGGGCCCTCTGTCTGTAGCTACTGGGCTGTGGCCAGAGAATTCTAAATTGTCTGCTTGTGTGGTGGGGGAAGAGCACTTGTGGCTGTAGCTTCACCTTCTAGTCATGGTTACCTTAGCTTTTATTTCTGTGGCCCTCTCTCTTTTGGGTGGTGTTCATCCTTCCCAACCATCCTAAACTCTAGAATATTTTCCTGGCCACTTCTCTCTTTCCTTTAGCTATTTATCTGAGCATAAAGAGAGCTCTGTGTCTTTCTTATCTGACATCTTCCTGGAAATTCCTGTAACTATGTCTAAATGTGTCTACCACTGAGTTTCCATTTCAATTAAACAAGCTATGTTTTAAGAATATGCATATTTTTGCAAAAGCAGCATGTGGATCTTCCAGGTCAATCCATTCTAATAGACATAATGGGACAGAATTAACATATATTTCATTTTTTATCATGAGAATAGAAGACATTTTTTAACATAAATGAGATAAGATTATTTTATTTTTTATACAATGCATCTTTTAAAACTTGAATATAGGGTTGGTTCCACCTCTATGATTTGATTAAAGAAACAATTTATGGTTAAGTAGATTTGATCCCTTCAGTCACAGTCCCTGAGTTTAGTTCAAATGACCCCCTTATGGTTTCTTTCTAAAAGAACTTTTTCAGAGACCCCTTATATATCAGCATGATCATGGAATGCATTGCCAAGTTTGGCACACTTAATTATGCATGGCATGTAGCAGCTGAAACAAATCACATGCAAGACTTGTAAATAAAAATGAGACTATTGAGAGGTGAGTTGCACAGTTTGAAAATTATTTATCTTTCTTGGAAACTGAAGAGATTACATGCATGGAGTGATCAATCTTAGCTTAAAAGTAAGGGATCATAGCAAGAAGACACCCATCCACCAGCCAAGCTGCAAATTACATCAATAAACCATTCATGAAGTATTCAGAAGAGGCAAGATGGACTGTCTGATAAAGCTCACAGAAAAAGGGCAAGACTTCCAATTGTGTAGAAATGGACAACTATGATATCATTAAGCTTTGTAAGGAGGAATGGAGGACACCCGTGAAGCTGGCCCTGAGAACCAGCAGTCCACAGAAGCATGGGCTCCAAATAACCTGCAGTGCAAGTGGTGATGTGTGAACACAAACTGGTCATAGGCCATTAAAATCAGGAGGAAGACATGCAACCCTCCAAGAGTATGAAAATTACATCAGGGTAGTGCACCTCTCATGGTTTATGACTTTGCTCTGTGTCTGTATGCTCAGTCATATCCTTTGGAAAGAAAGGGACACAAAACTGATGTCACAGTAGGATAACTTCAGGAGAAGAAGTACATGGTATATGTACGTTGGAGTATGAATTGCTGACTAGCATGATGAGAAAATGTTAGAAAATATGTAAAATTTTGAATAAGAAAATAGATTTCAGGTTCCATTTTGAGGGCAGAGGAATCAGGTAGTTAATGTTTAATGGGTGTTGGGTTCCTTTTAAGAGAGATGGAAAGTTTTAATAATGGAAGTTTGTAAGGATATATAACCATTTTAAATATGATTAATCCCATTGAAAGATATGCTTGGGAGTGGTAGAGATGGGAATGTTCATTTGTATATATATATACACAATTAAAGAAGGGGAGAGAGAAACTAAAGAGACAAGGAAAAATATAAGCAACTCATGGCCCTGGACAAAACTTAAAGGAGGAAGAAAGACTCAAAAGTATATTATTGATATATATGAAAATATTTGAATATAGTTTGTATGTTTATATCAACAGTAATTTCTTGAACATGATAACCACTTAAGATGCTTCCAAAGCTCAATATTCTTGCTCTTAGGAAATATATATGGTGCTATTAAGTGTTAAATTTCATGATGTACTTCTCCATCTTCAATATGCACACCAATCAACTGTCTTGTTCAAATGGAGATTCTCTATAAGCCGGTGATCCAGAAATTCTGCATTTTTAACTAACTGTGTGCTGATGTTGATCCTGGTCTTTATCTGTGGAGCACATGCAGAGGGTCTGGACTTTCATTCAGTTTGGGTTTATTTAGACTTTCTCCACCAGGAATCCTCCTGCATACCTTAGGTGATCAAATATTGAACACAGCAGGTCAAACTCTGCATTTGCTAGTTTCAACATCCCTTGAGTATTTTTCATGTGTCAGGAAATGAAACAAAAGCATAGGCCTGGTGGGAAGATGCTGGAGTAGGGAGTTCCTGGACACAGTCTTTTCACCAAAACAACTACTAAACAAGTAAGATCTGTCTGAAACCACTATGATGAACCTCTGAAACCAGGAGAACATTGTAAGTCTCCAGAGAAGAGCAAGAAGAAGAGGCTGATAAATTATGGAAAAGAACAATAAATTACTCTCTCCATATGGCAATTGCTAGTGCCCAACCTGTGGGGCACTGTGGGGCCCAGACACTATCTAGCTTGCTCATGGCAGAATGGGACTTAAAAGGCTTCTTTCCCAAGGAAAGGAGTGGGCTTTGATATTCACTAGTGAACTCACACTGCTACAAGTCTGTCTCTGAAGGCCACTGTTTCAACCCACCTCTAACAGAGATACTGGTGGTGGCAAGCTAACAATATTGTGGCTCCTCACAGCTCTTGGGGATAATTAACTGAGTGGCTCATTTTCATGGCAAACCAGGAGCTCAGCTGTGGTGAACCATTGGAAAAACGTGTTGGTATTCTTCCTGTTCCCTTCTCCAGAGCTCTTTAGACTGTTCTGAAACCCCATTGTGAGTCAGTGTCTTTGTTTTGTTTGGAAAATATTGTCTTGGGAAAGTCCTCTCTGATGTGTCCTTGTCTAACAATATCACCTGCAAGTAAAATCAACTTAAGGCAATGAAAGTGTAAAAAAAATTAAGGTTGACAGGTGGGACAAAGACCTGTTGGCTTCAAATAAATGGGAGAGGTCATTTCTGGGACATAGAGGGAACAAACAAACTCTTGTAAACAAAGGAACTCCAAATCATCAAACAAGTAAAAGTCCAGGAAAAGACAGAGACCAATAAAGACAGGGATAACCCTACACACTTTTCCCTGTAGAGTACCAAACCAAGAAGTACAGAACTATGGAAATAAATCCCAGGGTTAACATTTTAAATTATAAAAAGGTACAATGTACAACAAGAGTGCAAGACAATCAGGAATGTATGACCCATTCAATGGAAGAGAATACAAATCCAGTAAACAACAATAAAAAGCACAAGTGGTGGGTATATCAATGTCCTTAAAATGGTTTTAAAAATTTTCAGGGAAATGAAGGAAAGTACAGAGAAAGAAGTTTTCAGATAGAGGGGCAAGAACCTCCTGAGTATAGAGGCAGTGTCTAATAAAAGAAAACAGAACAGTATATCAAGCCTTCAATATTAATGCATGTAAGTATGAACTTTATTCTTCAAAAATTGAAACTTAGAGATTGCCATAGGTTCCAAGGGGAAGATGTTATAGGTCATTATATGATTTGCCAAAACCTATAAAATTTTATTGTGCAAAATGTAAGTCAAAATGTAAACTGTTTACCATAGTTAGTAGCAATGCTTCAATATTTTTTAATCAATTGTGATTGTAACAAATGTACCATACTCATGTAAAATGGTATTAATATATTAATAGAGGAAATGTCAAATGTGGAGGAGTAGGGTATACAGGAATACCTTGCATTTTCAATCTAACTTTTCTGCAGCCTAAAGATTATTTGAAAATAATGTGGAAAAAATAAGAAGACACTGGGGGAACATACAAAAAATTGGAAACATACATAAAAGATAATAGATGTTATGGTGGCAAAAGGCATAATGCTAGAATATTTTTTGGCTTTGTTTTTGGGGGAGGTTTTGGATTACAGAAAAGTTGCAACTATGGCAGGAGAAGATCAATGGTTCAGCGTGTTAGTCATGGGATGATGTGTGGGAAATGATGCATCTTGGGCATGCCTCTATGGAAAATAAATACATTGCTTGGGTCATTAGGCATTATCACAGTGGGTCAAGACCAACACAATAACGAACAAAATATTAAATGTCCATCTTGGGATATCCTATTATATTCTCTAATAGAGTGGAAAGAATCACTAGAGTACATAGGCAGTTCCTAGCAAAAATTTACCACCTAAAAACCTCCTTGATACTCAAATGTGGCCAAACTCTAGGGCAAACTCAGCATATAAGCTCACTGCCTTCCCCTTGGCATGGGGCATGATTTCCCAGGAAGGTCCTCCCTGGCACAAAAGGATTATTACCAAGTGTCAACTAGTAATTCATTTGGTAAAAGACCTTGACCAAAAGGGAAAAATATTAAATACAAAAGAGTTTTTCTTTCTGAGATTTCAAAATGAGTTAGGAGGCCTTTCTAGAGCTTACACTTATGCCTGCCAACACCTACTTTCCAGTTCATTGCACTTGCCCAGGATAGCTTTCAAAATAATGATAGATAACTCCTATCCCCATAAAACAGAGTTTGTCTACCACTGCAAGCAAGACAGTTTATCCACCTGCCACCATTGGATCTAAGACCCTTCTCAGTCAGAAGCAGAGATGGCATCACCATCACAATATCCACAAATTGAGGAATGAACAAACACAAGGAGAAATGCAACAATAGATAAAAGTAAACACTGTTATTTTAATAATGGAAAAACATGTAACAGTGATATAAAGATATTGGCCACCAGAGTTTCTGAGGGGAGAGGGAGGGAAAAATAGGTGTAACATGGAACAATTTTGAGACAATGTAATTGTTCTGTATGACATTGCAATGATGGATACAAGACATACATTTTGTCAAAACCTATAAAATTGTACGGTGCAATGTGTAAATCATAATTAAAACTATAGACCACGTTAGTAACATAACTTCAATATTCATCTGTTGTAACAAGTGTGTCACACGAGTGAAAGATGTTATTAATAGGGAAAAATGTGAGAGGGGGAGGGGTGGGACATATGGGAATCCCCTATATTTTTAATGTAACTTTTCTGTAATCTGAAACTTCTTCTAAAATAACATTTAAAGTATTCACAGAAAAGATGTAAAATACAAGAAGGTAGTAAAGGATACCATGAAAACAATAGATGAGCATTATGAGAGCATTTTAGCAAAGAGATAGAAATTTGTATAAGGAAAGAGAAGAGATAAATGAATAAAAAGATAAAAACAAAATGTATAGGATAAACAAACCAGAACTTGTTTCCTTGTAAAGATCAATAAAATTGACTAAATTTTAGCCAGAGTGACAGAGAAAAGAGAGAGGATATAAATAAATAAAATCATATATGAGAAGAAGACATTACTGCTGACACCACAGAAAGAAATTTAAAGGTGATATTATGAACAACTGTGTGCCAATAAATTAGATTACCTAGATGAAATGGAATAAAATGGACTAAGTTCTTAGAAACACACAAACTACCTGAACTGACCAAAGAAGAAATGGCAGATTACAACAAACCAATTACTACTAAATAGATTTACTCTGTAATAAAAAAAAACCCAAAACTGAAAAGACCAGCAACAGACAGCTTCAAGGGGAATTCTACCAAACTTTCAAGAAGACTTACTTCCAAATCTGCTCAAATTCATAAAAAATGGAATAGGATGGAAGACTACTTAATTTATTCTATGACACCATGACAGTGTGAAGTTATTTTTATAAATCCTATTAAGAAAAGTATTATGCTCTTTACATTATCCATTAATGTACTGTAGGTGAGGGGCAATTTGATTGGTCTCTGTCGGTAAGATGTGATTCAGTTCGGATTTCTATCCTCTTGCTAAAGTCTATTATAATCAAACACACAGAGAAATGACGCAGGGCACTAGGTTCATCTGTAGCTGACTTTGGTGAGAAAGCCTCTCTGACGTTGCTTTAATTTGTACATTTCATGGCCTTGAAACTGTAACTATCTACTGTAAATAAATCTCCATTATAACATTTAGGTTACTTTGCATGAACATCCCTTTTGCAAACCAAGACAGAATCAGTATCAAACTCTTAGCAAAGCCAGATAAAGATAACCCAAGAAAAGAAAATTACAGACCAATACTTCATATGAGTATGGATGCAAAAAATCCTCAAGTAACACTAGCAAATCGAAACCACCACCATATAAAAATAAACATTTTATATGATCAAGTTGGAATTATCCCTGGTATGCAAGTGTGTTTCAATATAAGATAAATAATGTAATACACCACACTAAGAAAATGAAAAATCCACTTGATCACCTCAATTGATACAGAAAATGCATTTGACAAAAGTCCAGCACCCATTATTGATAAAACCACTTAAAGCAATAGAAATAAAAGGAAACATCATCAACCACATAAAAAGCATGTGTTAAAACCACACAGCTAATATTCTACTTAATGGTGAAAAGATGAAACCTTACCCTGTATGATCAGGGATAAGACAAGGATGCCCACTGTCACCATTGTTATTCAATACTATACTGGAAGTTCTTGCTAAATCAATTAGGCAAGGAAAAGAAATAAAATTATCTAAGTTGGAAAGGAAGAAGTAAATTTTCCATTTTTTACAGGTGACATGATATATAGAAGACCTTGAAAATCCACAAGAAAGACCCAGGAGCTAATTAGTGAATTCAGAAAATTGGCAGTTGTATTAGACAGGGTTCTCTCGGGAAACAGAATCAACAGGAGATATCTGTCAATAATATGAGATTTTATGTGTCTCTCACATGACTGTGGGAATGCACAAGTCCAGGTTCTGCAGGCAGGCTGCAAACCAGGGCTCTGATGAAAGTGCAATGAAAGGTCCTTGAGTTTCAGGGAGAAGTTGGGTGTCTAAAGACAAGCTGGGGAATTCTCTCTAAATGTTGAAATCACTTCCCCTTTTAAGGCATTAAACTGATTGGAAAAAGCATCATCCATTGCTGATGCAATCTCCCTGATTGATGCAGATGTAATCAGCCATCCTCTTCCTCTTAATCCTCCATGGTCCCAGCTTCTGCCAATATAAGCTGTAGTCTGGGATAAGTCTTGTCTCTCTCCCAAGTCTCAATTCTCTCCAGACTCAGCTGGTTGGGTATCTCCTAAAGGTCAGCTGTAGACTATCAGGCTCTCTAGGCTTTGTCTCTGTCCTCAGGAATCAATTCTCTCTGGGCTCAGCTGCTATACTCTCTCCACAAGCTCAGCTCTAAGCTCTCAGGTGAAGTGCTCATCTCTCTTCCCAGTGCCTTTGCCATGGCGAATGGAATCTTCTCTCTTTCCTCACATATTTGCTTCTCTTGTGTGTTCACTTCCCAGGCTTCAGGATCAAAACTCCAACTCTCTTCTCTGCTATGTAGTTTTTCCTGTGAGTCCCCACATGCCAAGGGAGCAGGGACTCAACATCTTAATGATTTGGCCCAATCAAAGCCCTAATCATAATTTAATCACACCCAGGTACAGAACAGTTTGCAAACATACTCCAGTATCTATTTTTGGAATTCATAAACAACACCAACTTGCCACACTCTACCCTCTGAATTCCAAAAAGACATTTCAATATTTTTTTTAAAAACACATTAAATCAGTACAATACTAAAAACAGAATCATATCACAATCAATTTAAAGAAATACAGTTTGTCTTGGGGCAAAGTCCCATCTGGCTGTAGACCTCTAAAACTTACAAAACAATTTATCTACTTCCAATAGAAATGGGCAGGCAAAGGAAAAACATTTTCATTACCGAAAGGAGAAATTATGAGGGAAACATGAGTCATGGATCCCCTGTAGTTCTATAAACCTCCAGGGCATGCTTCATTAGATTTCAAAGTCTGAGAGTCATTCTCAAGATGATGGTTTCTTCTCTCTGGGTCCTTGTGGGGATCCACCTTTTCAACAGACTTACCCAATGACCATTTTCTAGGTTGCACCCTCATCAAGCTCCAGGCCTCACCCTCCAAGAGTTTTGGGGAGATGGCCACACTTTACCAAATATTTGGTTTAGAGACTTAACCCCCTTAGCACAGTGAAGTGAAGACAAAATCTTTCCTAATCTTTGGCATACAGGCCAAACTCTCTCAGAGCTATGAGTTGGTAACCTGGCCTTCCCTAATCCTTAGGGGGCAGGCCTGAACCTGTCAGACCTAATGGGCATCAACCTCAACTTCCTTAAACCCCAGGGGATGTACTCCACCCTTTCTGTACCCTGGGGTGGCAATACTCTCCTTGAACACTGGGTGGGAATATCTATCCTCTTCAACTGCTAGGACAAACTTACCCTCTCTGTACATATGGTTGGGGTTCCTCTCTTGGTCCAAAGGGCTGTCTTAATTCCAGATCCCAGTTTTCATGCTTTTCCTCTTGAAGTCATTTCCCCTCTAACCTCTCCCTTACATTTCACTTTTAGTCTAAGCTGACAGTGATTGTGTTCACACAGCTCTCTCAAAAAGCTTGTTGGTTTAGCATGCAAGAAGCAGGGGTCCAAATCATCAGACAGTAAGACTTTCCAGAAGTCTTTCCTAGATAACTACATTTTCAATCCTGATATACAAATTCCATGTTAGTCAATTCCTCAAATGGAGCACTATCATCTGGGGGCTTGATTGCCACAGGCTTGGAATTTCCAGAATCAGTTTCTGGTTTCATTGTGCCCAATAATTCAGTTCTCAGCTTATTTCTCTCATCTAGCATTTTACTATAAGCTGCAAGGAGAACCCAAGCTACATTCTCCAAGTTTTCTCTGGAAAGCTCTTCAGCTAAATGCCCATGCTCACAATTTTCAAATTCTGCCTTCCATAAAACATCAGAAGTCAATCTTTCTAAGTTCTCTGAGACTTTAAACCATGGCTTGCCTTTCTTCCAGTTTCCAATAATAGTTTCATCATTTACTTCTAAGGCATCATAAAAGTTATTTCAAAGCACTTTTGACCTTTTCAACCAAGCACCTCACAATTCCTCCAAAAATACCCCTTATGGATTTATAAAACTGTTTCACCATTTTGGTAATTGCAAAAGCACTTCCCGACTCTGGTACCAAATTCTGTATTAGTCAGTAAGAGGTGTGCTAATGCAGAATACAAGAAATCTCTTGAATTTTATAAAGGATATTTATTTGGGGTAGAAGCTTACAGTTACCAGGCCATAAAGTATAAGCTACTTCCCTCACCAAAGTCTGTTGTCATGTGTTGGAGCAAGATGCCTGCTGATATTCAGCCTTCCTCTTCCTCTTAAGTCTCCCTGGTCCCAGTTTCTTCTAATATCAGCTGTAGTCTGGCATAAATCTCATCCATCTCCCAGGGCTTGATACTCTCTTGGTTCACATGCTCTGTTGTCTCCACATGTTCAGCTGTAAGCTCTCAGGGGAGTGGCTCTTCTCTCTTCCCGGGGCCTCTGCCATGGCTAACAGAACCTTCTTTTTCATGTATCTGCTTCTCCTGCATGTTTACTTCCCATGCTTCACGATCAAAACTGCAAATCTCTTTTCTACCAAGGGAGTGGGGACTCAACATCCTACTGATGTGGCCCAATCAAAGCTCTAATCACAATTTAATCATGCCCAGGTACATATTGGACAAATATAATCCATTATCGATTTTTAAAATTCATAAGCAATGCCAATCTGCCACAAGTGTTAAATATAGGTTCAATGGAAAAGAGCATAAGAACCATGTGTAGAAAAATTATAAATGAGTTTAACTTTGATACATTGGGGAGATAGGTTATCATGATTTCAAGGTAAGGCCCACTGATGTGAATCTGGTTTCCTGGGATTCTCTTCCTTGTCTGTAGTGTCTAGATGTCTCTAGAGCCCTCAGTAACATCCCTACTTGAGGCACTGTTTACTGTGGCAATCCATGAGCTCCTCCTGAGGCATGCATAAGTGTAACCTCTGGAATGACCTCACAACCCACTTTGTTATCTCTTAGCCATAAAAACTCATTTGTATTTAATATTTGCCCCTGTTGGTCTAGGTCTTTTTCCAAATGCAGTATTACATGGCATTTGGTATTAATCCCTCAGTGCCAGGGAGGCTCATCCCCAGGAGTCATGTTCCATGTCAGGGGGAATGTAGTGAATTTATATGCGGAGTTTGGCTTAGAGAGGGGCCACATTTCAGCAACAAGGAGGATTTCAGGAGTACCTTTTAGTCAATACATATTTCTAAGCTAAGATTCTATTACAAAAGAACAAGGTTCATAAGCAAAAGCCTCAATATAAAGGGCCTGGCATAAAAGTCTCTTCTCCTTTGTTAGCCACTGCCATTGTACTCTAGAGAATCTTTTCCACTCCATGACAGAATGTAGCAGGGCTCCCCAGGATGGGAATTCAATATTCCTTTGGTTATCCTGTGGATCTCCACCCATCAAGTCAATGCCATATAACCACATGAACCTATTCACCTTTCATAGAGCATGCCCCAGGTGCACCTCTTGTCCTTCCAAATAAATTCAATAATTATCCTTTCCAATTCAGTAAAAAGTAATGTTATAACTTTTATTGGGATTGCTGCTAAATCGGTAAATCAATTTGGGTAGAGCAGACAACTTGATTTTTAAGTCTTCCAATCCATGAACATGGAATATTCTTTCACTTATTTAGGTCTTTGATTTCCTTTAACAATGCTGTGACGTTTTTGTGTACAAGTCCTTTACATCCTTACTTAAGTTTTTTCCTAGATTTTTAATTAATTTACTTGCTATTATAAATGGAATTTTATTCTTGATTTCTCCTCAGATTGCTCATTATTAGTGTACAGAAATTCTACTGATTTTTGTATGTTGATCTTATATACTGCCACTTTACTGAAATGATTTATTAACTCTAGAGGTTTTATAGATTTTTCAGGGCTTTCTATGTATAGAATAATGTCTTTGTCAAATAGTGAAATTTTTACTTCTTCATTTCCAATTTGGATTCCATTTCTTTCTTTTTCTTTCCTAAGTTCTCAAGCAAGCACTTCTAACAGAATGTTATATGAGAGCAGTGATAGTGGACATCTTGTCTTGTTCCTGGTCTTAGAGGGAAAGAATTTAGCATTTCATCAATGAGTATGACATTAACTGTGGCTTTTTAATATATATACTTTATCATGTTGAAGAAGTTTCCTTCATTCCTTTTGAAGTGTTTTTTTTTAATCAAGAAAGTATGCTTCATATTTAGATGCTTTTTCTGAATCTATAGAGATGATGACATGATTTATTTTGAGTCTGTTGATGTGGTGTATTACATTGATTGATATTCCTATGTTGAACCATCCTTACATACGAGGGATGAAATCCTCTTGCTCATACTGTACAATTCATTTGATGTGTTTTTAAATATAATTGGCAAGTATTTTCTTGAGGATTTTAGCAACCTGCTTCATTAGAGAGATTGTTCTGTAGTTTTCTTGTGTTGTCTTTATGTGGCTTTGGTATTACGGTGATGTCGTTGTAGAATGAGTTAGGCAATGTTCCCTCCACTTTTATTTTTTGGAAGAGTTTAAGCAGGATTGGTGTTAGTTCTATCCAGAATGCTTGATAGCCATCCCATCCCGGACTTTTCTTAGTTGGTAGGTTTTTGATGAGTAATTTAATTTCATTGCATGTGATTGGTCTCTTGTCTCCATCAATTTCATTTTTCATCTATTTAGGTTGCTCATGTGTTTCTAGATTTGTCCATTTCATCTAATTTATGCATCATGTTGGCATGCAATTTTTCAACATATCTTAGGAAAATGCTATTTCTGAGGGATTATTGGTGATACCACTCTCTCATTTTTTTATTTTATGTATATGTATCTTCTCTCTTTTGCCTTTGTTACTCTAGATAAGGGTCTGTCAAATTTGTGAATCTTCTCAAAAATCATCTTTAGGTTTTGTTAAACTTTTCTAGGGTTTTTTATTCTCAAATTCATTTAGTTCTGCTTTAATCTATGTTATTTCCTTCTTTCTGCTTCATTTGCTATTACTCTGTTCTTTTTTTCTTAATTCCTCTAGGTATACAATTAGGCCATTGATTTTTTAAAAATATATTTTTATTTCTTTAAAAGATATTTCAATTACATAAATGTTACATAAAAATATAGGGGATTCACATATACCCTGCTCCCTACATTTCCACATTTTCCCACATTAACAACATCCTTCATTAGTGTGGTGCATTTGTTACAATTGATGAAAACCTTTAGCAGCATTGCCACTAAGCATGGGTTATAGTCTACACGGAATTTACATGCTATCCCACACAATTTTGTAGGTTATTGGCCACTGACTTTTGTTCCCTTTTTGTTCCATTGTTTTTAGGAGATACTGGGGATTGAACCTGGGACCTCTTTCATGGGAAGCAGTTGCTCAAATCACTGAGCTATACCTGCTCCCATCCTTCTTTTTAATTATAGTTATTTATGGTATAAAAATCCCTCTCAGCACTACTTTTGCTGCATCCCATTCATTTTTTTAAAAGATTTATTTTTTATTTATTACATATCCCTGCCCCCCTTCTGCTTGCTCTAGCTGTGTGTCCATTCCTCTGTGTTTTTCTATGTCTGCTTCTTGTCTCCCCCGTCTTTGCGGCGGCATGCTGAGTCGGCCCTCTGCGGCGGCGGCTCGCTCCATTCCTGGGTGGCTCCATTCCGTTTTCACGGGTGGCTCCGCTCCATGTTTTGCGGGCAGCAGTCCTCCATGTTTTTGCGGGCTGCCAGCTTCTGCTTCGCAGGCAGCAGCTCTGCTTTTCATGGGTTACTTTGCCATGCCCGTGGGGGCACCTCCCTGCCTGTGGTGGCTTTTTGCCTTGCCCACGGTGGCTTTTGCCATGCCCACAGTGGCTTGCCTTTCTCAAGGCTGTCTGCCCACTCAGAGAGGTCCCCGGGAACCGAACCCAGGGCCTCCCATGTGGTACCCCAGTGCGCTCTTTATCCACTGAGCTATCTAGCCAGGCCCGATCCCATTCATTTTGATATCTTGTGTTCTAATTTTCATTCATTTCAAGGTAGTTACTGATTTCTTTTGCAATTTCCTGCTTGACCCACTGATTGTCTAAAAGACTTTTGTTTAACCTCTATATCTTTGTGCTGATTCTGGTTCCTTGTCCCTTATTAATTTTGAGCTTCATTCCATTGTGTTCAGAGAATTTACTTTGTCTAATTTAAATCATTATAAATTCATTGAGACTTGTTCTGTGACCTATCATGTGTTTTTTCCTGGAGAATGATCCATGTGCTCAAGGACAGTGCATAACTTCCTGTAAATGGGTGTAATATTCCATATATGTATATTAGTTCTTTTTTTTTTAAAGATTTATTTATTTTATTACATATCTTCCCTTCCCCACCATTGCGGCGACGCGCCGAGACTTGGTCACTGCGCAGGTGCAGCTTTCCCCGCTTGTGGGCGGCTTCTGCTTCCATCATGGCCGGCTTTTCAGTTCGCGGGTGGCTGGCTGTGCTCGATTTGCAGGCGACCTGCCCTGCCCGTGGCGGCTTTTGCCTATCCGTGGCAGCTTTTTGCCCTGCCCACGGTGGCTCCGGCCCGCCCATGTCGGCTTGCCATTCTCAAGGCGGTCTGCCCGCTAGGAGAGGTCCCCGGGAACCGAACCCAGGGCCTCCCATGTGGTTTTCCAGCGAGCTCTTTATCCACTGAGCTATCTAGCCGGGCCCTGTATATTAGTTCTAAATGCTCTAATGTATTATTAAAAGTCTTGGTTTCTTTATTAAGCCTCTTTTGAGATGCTCTGTCTAATGATGATAATGATGTATTAAAGTGTCCCACTATAATCATAGTAGAATCTATTCCTCCCCTTATTTTTTTCAATGTTTCTCTCATGTATTTGGGGGCACCATGGTTAGCTGTGAAAATGTTTATGATTGTCCATTCTTCTTTATTGATTATACTTTTGTTAATTGTTGGGGACAATGAAGGAAACATGTAGTACTCGTTATCAGCAGCATGACCTCCCTGAATTAATAATAAACAGCCTGAGTCATGTTCCACCGATTTCTCAAAGAACTGGAAACAATAGTTTGCTAACCCACCCCCTTCCCTAGCAGCAGCTGCTACCAACAGATAACTACCAAGCCACTCCCTCCTTCCTTTGAGTATAAATATTTGTACCTCACCAGTAAACTTTTACAGCTTGATCAGGCCTACTGTCTTGCTGTCGTTCCTTGTGTCTCCCTGTCCCATACCATTCTTTTTCTCACAGGTTTGGAGGCCCCTGTTAACTGTCCCACTGGATGGGACAACTGGCACCCAACGTGGGGCCCTCTGCCATGTGAGGAAAAGAATGCCGCACTAAAAGGAGGGAGCGCTCCCACACTCACAGTACCCAGGACCACCGCGAAGTAACTCAATCGCGAGCCGTGTCTGTGCAACAGGCAAGAGTCGGCGAAGGAAAAGAGGTAAGAAAGTAAGATGAAAACGCAACACAAAACACAACATAAAGGGGGGGCAATGTATAACCTCTGAGTGATTGTGAGTGTGAATGAAGGACAGCAGGGTTTACACCTGCCATTCCAGTCTGTGATCCCATGGTGAGAAACCACAGGGTCTGCGTGGGCCCTCCCCTACTCTGTGGCTGCGTCATATGGTGTGATTGGCTAACCCGTAAATTGTTCAGGCGCCTTAGCTAAGACAGGCCAAAAGTTCTCGTGAGAGACACGGATAGGCGGGCACCTGAGTGGCCTTTCGAGGTACCCCTTCCTTTGTCTGTCTTATAATAATAAGCCCCCACCATGGGACAGGTAGTTTACGAACATAGTTATATATTAGTCAGGTAAAACGATCGCTCAAGGCATGAGGAACTAGAGTTAAGAAAAATGATCTTGCATACTTCTTTGACTTTTTGTTAAAAATCTGTCCTTGGTTCCCTCAGGAAGGTACTATAGATTGTAGAGTTTGGCAAAGGGTCGGAGACTGTCTTAAGGACTACTACCGAACCTTCAGGCCTGAAAAGGTCCCCGTCACTGCCTTCGCTTACTGGAACTTCATTGATGAAATATTAAAAGTCCACTCCCATGCCCTGGACATTCAAGAACTTTGTAAAACAGGGAAAGAGGTTTTAAAAGAACACTGTTGTCCCGCTTCAGAGAGCAACTCAGTAATTATTGATATGCTTGAGGTCACTGAGGAGCCTTCTGTCGAGGACCCATGCAAAAATAGACCAAACACCCCTACCAGCCAGATTGGCTCATTGCCTGACCGGCATGATAGAGACCTTACAAAAAAGAGACCAGTCACCCCAATTAAGCAGGCTGATTCGAAAAGTAACTCCCTTTCTCCGTTTCGGCCACCCCCTTATGCACCCACCCAAGTGGCCCGTTAATTCAGTTCACCAAAATTCATCAATTCACCTTTCCAAAAGTCACAAAAACAAAACCAATACACTCAGCTATCTTAGTCTTTACCGATGGTTCAGCTAATGGAACTGCATCATATGTTATCCAAGGTCAAGCCTTTTCCACATCCTCCCCCTATGCCTCTGCTCAATTAGTTGAACTTTATGCAGTTTTACAGGTATTCTCCCAGCTTCAAGACCAACCTTTTAATTTGTACACTGATAGTGCATATATAGCCCAGTCAATTCCTCTGTTAGAAACAACACCATTTATTAAACCGTCCTCCAATGCAGTTCCTTTATTCTCAAAAATACAAAAATTAATTCTCAATTGGCAACTCCCCTTTTTCATAGGGCACCTCCATGCCCATCAAAACTTACCAAGTCCCCTAACAAAATGCAATGCATTGGCAGATGCTGCCACCCAGCTAGTATGTCCCAGTCTCGGTGACTCTGTTACCTTAGCCTCTCAGGCTCATGCCCAACATCACTTAAATGCAAACACCTTCCGCTTAAAATTTAATATTACTAGAGAACAAGCAAAAGATATTGTTAAAGCTTGCAAAAACTGCATGACACAGCTCCCAGTCCCCCATTTAGGAGTTAATCCAAAAGGACTTGTCCCCAGTGAAATCTGGCAAATAAATGTTACCCATTTTTCTGGTTTTAAAAACCTCAAATATATTCATGTCTTTGTAGATACCTTAGTGTGTTCATTCAAGCTAGCCTGCAGACCAGAGAGGCCTCAAAAAATGTTATTTCACATTTATTACATTGTTTTACCATTCTGGGACAGCCTAAAATCCTTAAAACTGATAATGGGCACGGATATACTGGAAAAAAACTTTCAAACCTTCTGCCAACAGCTTAATATTAAACATATCACTGGAATACCTTACAACCCCCAAGGTCAGGAAATAGTAGAATGGGCACATCGCACCCTAAAAAATGCCCTGCACCACTTAGCTGAGAGCACCCTTGGCCTCTCAAAACTACGACCCAGAGACCTTCTACACCATGCCCTTTTCTTTTTAAATTCTTTGATTTAAAAAAAAATGGTTTGTCCTTGGTTCCCACAGAAAGGATCTATTGATGAAAAGAGGTGGACAAGAGTTGGAGATGCATTGAGGGATTTCAATGAAACCTTTGGTCTAAAAAAAAAATATATATATATATATATATTGGAAACATCTAGCATTAGTTACAGAGGCATCATTATTCTGCCAAAGAGTTAACTAAGATAAAGAAAACATTCTGGCAGCAACTCTGCAAACCTCCTACTGCCTACATAATGATAAGGCTGTAGGCTGATGATGGCTAATAAAATTAATCCACTAAAAGAACTGGAAAACTTGACAACAGTTTCCAAAAAATTCACAAAAGCAGTAAAATAAAAAATGTACATTTCTATTGATGTGTTATAACTTGTTTTGTGTTTATCTGTTTGTTCATTGTCAGTGTATATTTTGATACCTCTGGATAGTTACATTAAATTGATGAGAGAAAATTCTTAAAAGAGCTCTACTAAAATTTGATAAATATGTTTAAGAGAATATGTTCTGTAAAGGTAGAATTTGTCTTAAAATAAAATGACTCTAGTCTATGTGGTTATGGGTAGTTATAGAAAATTTGTAGAAACATTGTTTAAATAGAAATATTTAAATGGTGAATTCCAAAAAGTCATTATTAAATAGAAAACCAAATTGATAATAATAATAAAAGTAACTTCATAACAGGAAAACCTGTCGGCAGTCAGCCTCTCCTGCCAACTTGTCTCTAAAAGACTGTTTCTAGTGTTGCATGCTACTAAGTATTTAAAATGAAGAAAAGTTATATTTGCATATAACCAATTTAAATCATCATTTAACAAGTTTGTTTAGTGTTGATGATAATTGTATGTATAAGAGGTTTGCTTAGAAACAGTTTCCAAAATCATTTTGGTAACTTATATATGTAAGTTATATAGAATGTGTTTTTATTACTAAGGGAAAAGAAAAGAAAATAATTTTGTCCTATGATAAAATGACTGGTTATTTAAAAAGAGTAAAATGTGAAACAAAAGCTGAATAAATACAAAAAGTGCAGAAGGTGTGCAGAAAAGAAATTTTTGTGGTCAAAGTTAAGTAAAATTTGATGAGTCTATAAAATTTTAAAAGCTTTAGTATCAAATAGTATACTGATGCAAAATTAAAATTTTGTTCTTTCTCAAGGTTTCTTAAATCATTAGTCTGTTTTAGTAAAAGTTTACAAAGTTTTTCTCCTGAATAATCAGTATACCAAGAAGAAAGTCTGCTTTATCAAAATAGCTTCTTGTACTGTAACCTTATCGTTTCCTTTGTTGCTCAAAAAAAAACAAGTCTTATCACTTTTAAAAGAACATAATGTTCAAACCTGCTTTCTCAAAGTCAAATCCTAAAAAGTAGCTTTTATTTCAAACTGTTACAAATGATTTGGTCTTTTACCTAGGAGAAAAGTAAAATACTAAAAATAGTTAAGTTCATTTGATATATTATAAGTTAAATACAGTATTTAAAACTGTTATA
>PVKH010003634.1:0-24626 GCA_004027955.1 Chaetophractus vellerosus
ACTATAATGTAAACTGTAGACCATGATTAGAAGAAATGCTTTGATATGGGTTCATCAATTTTAACAAATGTACCACAGTAATGAAGGATGTTGTTAATGTGGGAAAGTGTGGGAGGGGGAGGGAGTGGGGCATATGGGAATCCCTTATATATATATTTTTTATGTAGCATTTATGTAATCTAAAGCTTCGTTAAAAAAAAAACAATTTAAAAAAGGCTCCCACTTTTGAGTGTGGTCCAGAAAAAGAGAAGCTCTGAAAGAGGTCCAGGATGATGTGCAAGCTGTTTTGCCACTTTGGGCATTATGATCCAGCATATCTGATGATGCTTGAAGTGTCAGTGGCAGATAGGGATGCTGTGTGGAGACTTTTAGGAGATCTATGTGCTGAATCCCAGCAGAGATCTTTATGATTTTATATCAAAGTTATGCCATCCTCTGCACTTAACTTTTGACAAACAGTTTCTGGCTTGCTACTTACTCCTATAGAGTCTGAACACTTATGAGAGATGGTTGCTATTGCTTTTATCTGAAAGTTAAGAAGGGTTAAAAGAGGTATATATGGATGCCAAGTTGACAAAGGGTGGATGACAATGGCTTTTTACTGTGTCAAATTAGCTAAGCTGGAATTACATTTCTAAGAATTCCCTTCCCTATAGAGTTTTGTTTGGTCTCAGAAAATTTTTCATAAAATTTGAAAGGCACAAGTGAAGAGACTCTGAAGGCACCATTGTAGTTCATGACATTGTTGCTAATCTCCTGGATCGTTTGTTGGCATGGGGCAGAAGCCAGGCCTACAGATGCTCTAACTCTTGCCAAATCTCCTTTAATTTCCTAGTCTTGGGCTAGGCACATATACATGTCCATGGAGAAGGATTCCAACTTCTTTTGCAGGTTACTTGCATTCTTATGTTGGGAGAAGTAAGATAGACATGGATTCCAGTTTGTCTTGATAGGTTCTAGTTGTTTTTTTTTTCTCCCCCATTCTTTCATGTCTAGTTTTTCTTTTGGCCTGCTGGCCCTACTGACTACAGTGACTTCAGGCCCACTATTAGAAGAAGAGACAACAGCCTTCAGAGACTTCTTCACCAGCCCTCACAATTGCATAAGATCTAATCCTTATAATACATTCTTTATTCCATGTCACTCATAGTGGTTCTGCTTCCCTGACTGAATCCTAACTGACACAATGACCCTATATTTTATTAAAATAAAACAAGACAGGGGAACAGATGTGGCTCAAGTGGTTAAGCACCTGCTTCTCATATGGGAGGTCCCAGGTTCTATCCCTGGTACCTCCTAAAAAACAAACAAACAAACAAAAAACAGACAACAAAGAAACAAACGAAAAGGCCAACTCAGGGGAGCTGATGTGGCTCAGTGGTTGAACGCTGGCTTCTCACATATAAAGTCCCGGGCTTAATCCCTGCCCCACCCCCCCAAAAAAAGGACAAAAAGAAAACAACTTTTATGTTTTTGTACAATTACCATTTTCAACAAGGCTAAAAAACCCAAACAGATTTGTCGAGGTACACAGAGAAAGTCCATAAAATAGTTAAAATTAAATCTTGTTTTAGTAGCAAGCCTAAAAAATAAAACAATGTTAGGGGGTTTAAGCAATGGAACTGAAGACAACTAACTTAATACTTGTACATAATAAGTAGGGACTATTTTTGTTATATGACTTTCTGTGTCAGCTATTTTTACAGTTGATCAAATCCCTTGAATAATGCTAGTCCTTCACTTCAATTATGCTGAGACTTCCTGAGTTTGATTACTTCTTTTTGGACAGGCAGACTGTACAAAGTTGAAAAGAATACACGTATATGGAACTTTCTACAAGATAAAATATATGCTGTAACCAGTTAAAATGTGGACAGGCTGAAAGAATGAGAAATAAGGACTTATACCAAAGTGAGGAGCCAGAATTCATCATTGAATGGTATAAAGTCTGGAGATATCAGATATTATGTATTTTTAAATTTTATTCAAACTATATTTGAAACTCAAAAAATGAAGTAACAGACAAAAGACAGCTCAACAAGTTATGGAAGCATTACTCCTAGAAAGTTCTGTCTAGGCACTTTTATCTCATCTAATTCCAATAACAAACTCATTGATCTTCCAGTATTCAGAAAGATACACAGATGAACACAGATTAGTTAAATGACACAGTCAAGGTCTCCTTATTAATGAAAAAAAAAAAGGAGGAAAAAATGCTATGTCTGTTAATTGTATTTTTACTTACCCTTGAGAGACTTCACACCCTTTAGCAGCCTATTCTGATAAACTTTTCCAGCAGCTGTAAGGAAAGTCATAGTTCATGTAATGGTGAAATCAATATGAGATCACAAAATGGCATAAATTGAATAATTTCAAAACAAAAATTAAAAATTGTCTTTAATTTGTATTTATTTTATCCAATACAATGAAGTTAAAGAATAGAAAGGCTTCTCATCGTGACAAACCCTTTTATTTCAGTACCTCAGGGGGTCTACTTGCTGAAACATAAATATGTTTTCCCTTTCTTTTTATTTCTGCTTCCTTTCTTAATATTTTCCCATTGAGCTCCTATTTTTCTCTTTCCTTGTTCTTTTTTAATATTACAGATATAAACAAATCAGTGGCCTGATAGGTAATAACATGTTGAGCTGTTAATGCCAACTTTTGTCTGAAGGGTTTGTTAACTTCTGATATAAATTCTAAGTGATGTGACAAGATTGCCTTACAAGTTAGAACTTAATTTCTTTAATCTTTGTTTTCTTTGGAATTTTGAGAGGAAAATAAACAGAAACAATTTTGGAGTGTTTTACACAGATCTACAGATCAAAAAAAAAAAAAAAAAAGGCCTCAGTAACAACTCTGTGATGGCTCACCATCAACTGGCAGTGTTTTCAGCAGCTTCTCTTGCTCCTCATCTGTGAGTTCAATCCCCAGGCTTCCCAGGATTTTCTTCAGGTCCCTAGAGTCAACCTTCCCTCCTTTGAAAAGAGGGGATGGTATGGTAGACACGTCAACTTTACCTACTATGGTATTTTTTCAAGTTATAAAGTTGGTTCTTCTATGTAGGTTAATGCCATCCCAATTTTCAGGAAGAGCCAAGTATACAGATTTTATCAACTGCAGAACCATTGGACATGGTTTATGGTATTTATTGGCTTAATACAAAGAGAGGTTTTCCTAAAATTGGGAAAGATAGCTTCCAGAAAAAAATCTGATCAGTGAATTAAGATAACACAGATTCCTATATAAACTATTCTTCAAAAATATTTTATTGTTTTGGTGAGACTTATTTGATGATTTCAGTGAATACATAGTTTTGATCATTTCTAAGCTTCAGCATGCTCTATTCTATATCTCTTCTAGATTATGTTTATTTAAACACCAGTGAAATGAAGCATATTATTGGGATAAACAACTGAGAATTTCGGATTTCAAATTGACATATAGGGGGCCAGCTGTAGCCCAATTGGTTCGGTTCCCAGGGCCTCCTCAAGCGGGCAGACCGCCTTGAGAAGGCAAGCCACCGTGGGCAGGGCAAGCCGCCATGAGCAGGACAAGCCCCGTGAGCAGGGCAAACTGCAACGAGCAGGCAGGCTGCTGCACGGTGAGCTGACTCGGCGGTCGCCACAGCGAGGGGAGTCAAGCAGACACAGAGGAATGCAGAAATCAACACAGGAAGAACAAGCGGGGTGGGGGATATATAATAAATAAAAAATAAATCTTTAAAAAAATTGACATATAGTCTTTAAATACTATTGTAAAAGCCTTGATAATTTTATGTCAATCTGGGGGGTCTTAGATGCATGTATTTTATTATAAAACATCAAAATTTAGTATGATACTAGAAGTACCACTGAAACACAAAATTTATATAAAGGAATGGAATCTCAGATTCCATTTACAGCAATTTCTCACTTACCTGTAAAAGCTTTCATTTTATTCATCAATGTTTCTAGAGAAATCTTATGAACTGTAGGAGAAGATCAAAGTTATATTGAGATAAAAAAGACTCAAAAAACATTCTGAAAGACACCATGAGAGTGAATATAATAAATCCTCATTTATTATGTACCAGGCACTATCCTAAGTGCCTTATATATACTTATTTAAGAAATAGTTACTGAATACATTTCCTATGCTATTATTTTATACAATTTTTATTGTTTTCTTAAGCATTAGGAAGAAAACCTTAAATGTGAAAATAAAACCATTTCAACAATTTAATTTTTATTTACATTTCTTTAATACTTCAAACCCATATGTGTTGATGATGGGAAGCAATTCAGAAGTAGCACCATCTCAAGAGCCTGCATTTTTTCTATTAAAAATGTGGAAGACTCTACTGACCATAATATGGGGAGAGAATATAAAAGTCATATATGCAAAGTGCAATGCTTTAATGGGGATTTTGGTAACTGGCTTCTTACATGTTTTGCTCACATTTATAGCTCTGGACCTCTGTAACCATTACTGAGGTCACCATTATTAAGTTGCCTTTCCCTATAACTTTTATTGCCAATGGCTCTTACACGTCAATTGTCACGGGGCAACCATGATATGGGAAAACCTGCTCACCGCCAACAGGGAGATTTTGAATCAGGTCTTTAAGTTCCTTATCCTTGAGATTGATTCTCATATTATCCAGTAGAGGGTCCAGGTTGTTGACATTGACCTTCACATCTACAGAAAGAGATGGCCCATGAAGAAAATTACATAACTCCAAAGGAGAGAGAAAATTATCTAACTCCAAAGGAGAGGTTCTTACTTTTTGTAGACACATACCCTGTTGTGAATTTCAAGAACTGTATGTAAGTGCTCATAAAAATTGCATACAATTTCAGTGGGATTGTGTGTTCTCTAAAGCTAATTCACAGGCCCCTCTTAGGTCTATTAGGGTTAAGAATGCTTGTTCTAAAATGTGAAAAAACATCAATCTTAGCAAAGAAAGACAACTATGAAGTAGATTTAAGCCTTCTTTTGTTGAGAAGTTTAGAAAACTTGAGAGGAGGATTTTCTTTCTAGATATAAAATAGATCATCTGCTAAAAAGTAAAGATTGCTTTTCAGTGGGAGCATAAATTTACAATCAGTATATATGAGAGATGACAGCATTCACAAATTTGATATCATGAAAACAGTGTAAATATGAGGATCCTATGTTCATTGGCATTCTGGTGATTCTCACTTTTTTTAAATTATTTTTTTTATTTTAAAAGAAGTTTTAGATTACATAAATGTTACATAAAAAATATAAGGGATTCCCATATGCCCCCCCCCCACTTTCCCACATTAACATCCTTTATTGGTGTGGTACATTTGTTACAATTGATGAACCAGAGTTAGACTCATTTATATGTTCTCTACACACGGCTCCTCTGCCCCTTTTATTTGAACCTATAATTAGCACTATGCTTGATAAATATATGACCCAGAGACTTAAATCTTTGGTCCGTCCATGTGCCGGTTGAGACCTGAATTTCATCAGAGGTGTAATACCTACTCTCCAATTTATTGTACTCACCCAGGACAACTAACAAGGAGATGATGGACAATGCCCATCCCAAGGAACAGAGAGTATCTGCAACTGCAAGCAAGATAGTTCCATCTCACTCACCTTTAAGAGACTTCACACCTTCCAGCAACCTGTTTTGATAGACCTTGTCATCATCTGTAAGAAAATGCAGAATTCAAGCCAGAGAAATGTGGATAATCACTAGAATACTCTTAGGAAAACTGACTTTTTGGATTTACATGACAAGTTTCTGTTATAAAAAAATTTGAAAGAAAACTGGGGAAATTTAGCACATTAGACACTCTACAACATGCATTTTTAAAATTCGCTTCAGTCCCTCCTTTATTCACTTCTAAATTTTCAACCCCTTTCCTCTTTCTACAAATCCCAGACTAACCAGTTTTTTCCTTGATGACGTGATTCATCATAATGGGGGTGCTGTTTCACAATCTATAAATGAAACTGCATAGATAAGGGATTCATCTCAATATAAATGGGCATTCTAATTTTCTTTTTTGAGATGAGCTTTCTATTTTCTGAAGTTTAGCAAATGTAGATTGTTTAAGAATTTCTCACAAAGAGACACAGAAATCTAAAAGTTCTTTTTGTCTACATCAATATTTGAAATTCTTACCAGCAAAGGGCAGATTTCTCACCAGTTCCAAGCATTGCTTCTCTGTAAGCTCTATCCCCATTTTTTCCAGAGTAGTTTTCACGTCATTGATATCAACTTCCTTTCCTTTTGAAAAGATTAAAATAATTACATATATGGAATTTAGGTACAATCAAATAATTGCAAATAGTGAAACTAATTTATGATGTCTCAACAGCATGAATATGGGCTGGAGAAAGAAACAGCCACTGAGATGTGATCAAGTGTAGAGAGATTAAGACATTCACAGAAACAATTTCTAAAGACTGATAAGAGAGGACACTCTCCATGGTGGCCATAAGAATATGCCCATAGGACCTCCAACTATGGGAACAGGGACCCAGCTGCTGCTTTGAAATTCATTCTTGCATTTGCACTAAGGCCACACCTCCCACAGGCTGATGACTGAGTTTGGCAGAGATATTAAGTGATACTTGCTCCGGGATGATGTGGGACGCCTTTCACGGCCAATTTTGGCTTCAGGATTCCCTGCATGGCAATCTAGGATGCTTCCACATACCCTTCCCTCTTTCTCTTCTTCACTTGGGGTCAGATTTGCGTTGTAGTCTGATAGCACCCTAACCTTCCTGGCTCTCTCCCTATTTTCTCTTATACAAGCATTTCTCCCAATAAAGTCCTTGCATGTTTAATTTCCTTGGCATCTGCTTCTTGGAAGGCTTGGACTAACACACTTATAACAATAGTGACAAGAAATGAGCATTATGTGTTTCTCTTGTCAATTACCATACTGCAAAATGGCTTATCTTAATAATTCTATTAACATGTAGAACCCATCATCCCTCATTTAAGTGATTGCCAGGATATTTCCCAACGATTCATGCCTGAATCTTTATTATGGATTTATTAATGAAAACACAACAGAAAATGCTCTAATTTCTGGGCTATTATATATAAAAACATTAAATAAGGATAGAATTAAGGTATGAATTAAAATATAATTTTTGTAAACAGTTAGGATTGTATGTTTATATTAACATCTCACTTACCCACAATAGCTTTCACTCCATCTATCACTTTATTCAGATCAACTTTCCCATTAGCTATAAAGAAAAGAGTCAATTGAGACATAGAATCAATGTCATGAGCTCAGACAAACATATATAAAAAATATATAGTGAGTGAAAAAATCCAGATTAATTCCATTCATATCATAATTTTACCCAATCTTATCTAAATTTCTGGGTTTCAAGGATTTAAACTGGTATTTATATTTGCAAAACTATATATCTTGCATTCTGGAGTTTGCACAAGGAAAATGTAGTCTTCCCATTTTTTTTGGACCTGATGACATTAGTTGGCTGTCTTGTAAACCTTATTTCAGTTACTGCCATAGCACTCAGATAGGGGCCACTAATGCAACCTAAGTCTTTATTCATTTTTACTGGTTACTAAGTAGACTCTTCCATCGGCATATTCATATCTTTCACTTTTATCAAACATTCTTCCATTATTTTGGTTTGATAATTTTCTCTGTCTTTTACTCTGTATCTGGAAATTTCAGTATCTGGAAATTTTCTTAATCTAATACTAGATTACCTTTATTAAAAATTATTTTCTTTTTGTTGCTTCACTGCCCTTTTTATTCTATTTTCTACAAGATTTACTCAACTTATTTTTCCAAGTCTTCCACTGAATGCTTTTTATTGGCTTCCTGATTTCTCAAAGGTTATAAAAGTCTACTCTTTTACTTTTTCTTAATTGATGAGTGCCTAAAACGTAAATATACAGCTTAACCAATTGATCAAAATCTTAACCTAAACTCTTTATCAAGCTTCGAAACCAAGGTATGGAATTTCCTAAAAATATTGGAACATTCTTTGTTTCCTCATTGGAACTGTTCAGATAGCACTGGAGTTGTGTGTAGATTTTTCAAATATCGACATTCTTGAGCCTTAACAATAACTTAAATTTTTTTGAAAGAGATATAAGATGATACATAAGAAGCAGAAATTCTTAAGCTATATTGGCTTTGGAAGACCATTTCTACAGGGAAGAGGTTGGGATGCTTTCACTGAGCTAAGCTTAATTTGGGGGCAAATGGAACCAATGAAAATAGGCTGGTTTCTATTTTTTACCCCATGTCATCTGACAACTGTCTTTGGTTTAGAAATTTGGGTGAGGAGGTGGGTATTCAAGGGAAGACAGAAAGTGTGGACTATACGACAAGGTGGGAGATTTTTTCCTTGCATAAAAAGATAAATTCCTGAGCTCTGTTCTATTTAGACTCCTGTCTACCTATTAAGGCATTTGGAAATATCTTTCTGTTGAAAACTCTTTGGATTTCAGACCTTTCTTGGATGTTGCATGACTGGTCAGAAGCCATACTAAAGATTGCTGCCAGCTGCCTTCAGCTGGGGCATTTTGGGGAAGATATGTATCATATCTGTCTCTGGTGATGCATATAGTTGCAAAAATTGGTTTATGACCCAAGGAATGGAAACCCAAGAAGGACCAGAGACCTCCCTCACATGTCTGGTGGGCAACTTGAGTCTGAGAAACCTATGAATTCGAAGTAGAGGTACTGGCCCCTCCAGGTTGCTCAGATTCAGGCAGATCAGGGCCATATGCATCTGAAATTCCATGACTCATAGGATAAGTGTTTGCTGCAGTTATAGGTAAGGGGTTGTCCTCCTACTTTATGGAGACAGTATGAATATTTTGCTGTTACTTTCTCCATTTAAAATGACAGTTTACTATGGACACCTTAAGGTTGAAGGTTGAAGCCAGTTCCTCCAAAGTACTCTAGTATGGGTACATAGTCCTGGTAAAAACATCTTTCAACACTCTTAGGTATTCTCTAGTTTGTGCAGGTCTGAACACACCATGGTTTTGTTGATATGAGATTCTTAGGGAATGAAATAGTTCAATTAGCTGGGCCATTCCTGCATTATTCTGTAGTGCCTCAGTTTACTCTATGTGTAGTCCACCAATTTTTGACTGTATCTATTGGTATGTTAGGTGATAAAGTTTATGTCTCCTACACATCCTTTCCTCTTTCCTACAACTTCCCAAACATTGTCAACTCTACATTTTCAAATAACATTTACTTTTTTTCTCTATAAGTAAGTGTTTTGTGCTTTTTATAATGGTTGTTTCTGAAAATGGAAAACTAAATAACACCATTTACAAAATTATAATTGTGGATATTAGAAGGGGTGATTACACCCTTAGAAACAGACATATAATTCCATATCATTAATCCTGTGCTACTTGAAGGAGAATGTTCCAATCATTAAGATTCATTCATTTATTTAACCAAATATTTATTGAAAGCCTACTAGGTGTCAGGCACAGTTCCAGATACTTGGAATACATTAATGAACAAAATAGACAAATATTCCAGCCATTTGGAGTTTACTTTCTAAAATAATCTAGGGGGAAACAAAATAATAATGGATATAAGTAAATTAAATAGATGTTGGAAATAGTACGGAAAAGAAAAGTTGGACTAGGTAAAAAGATCAAATGAGCAGTGGGTAGTAGGGCTTTGCAATTTTAAATAGAGTGGTGAAGGTAAGGCTCATAAAATAACATTTGAGCGAAGACTTAGACGAGGTAAAGGAATTAACTATGCATATTTAAGGAACAACCAATGCAAAAGCCTAGGGGAGCATGGCAGCCATGTTCACAGACTAATAAGAAGACCATTATGGTTGGAATGAAATGTTTGAGACAGTAGTAGGAGATGAAGTCAGAAAATTAAGATGATGGGGGACACTGGACATTAGATCATGTGGCACCTTGAAGGTCATTATAAAGAGAGGGTGAAAGCAATGGAAAGTAGAGAGAACTGGTTGAAGGTAGAATGGGTAGGATTTCTTAGTGAATTGAATGTGGGATGTCATAGAGAAAGGCAATTAAGGATTACTCTTCTATTTTTTACTTGAGCAACTGGAAGTCTCCCATCAATTGAGATGGGGAATGCTGTGGATAGAACAATCAAATGTGAATTTATAGTAACTAAGGGAGATGTGAGTTTCAAAAAAAAAAAAAAAAGAGAGACGAATCAAAATTATCAAAGGCATAATGATGCTTATTCCACTGAGCTATCTAGCCGGGCCCCATAATGATGTTTATTAAGAAAACACACAATATCTATTAGTTTGGGCAACCAGTGTGTTATTATAAAGCTTAGGGAAAGAAGTTTATAGAGTGGTGGTGGGGAGGGGGAGGTTTCCAGATTTCACCGGGAAAGGGAATGAATGATGAGGGTGTGTTTTCCTGACCTTCTGCCATGCTGTCTTCCTTGTCTAATTTTATTTTCCCTATATTAGTTCTCTTAGCAATGCCTTGTATTAATGGGGAAGGTATATTGATTTTATATTGATAAAAATGAGACATGTTTTACTCTGACTTTGACTGTGTTCTCTAACCTCTATTTAAAAAATGATTAATACATGCTTGTTTGAACAAACAAAAAGTAGAGAAGAAATATGATACTCAACTCAGTATCTTTCGTACTCCACTATTTAGGTAACTATTTTAACAGTTTAATGTGTATCCTTCCACACATTTGTCAGCATTACTGCAAACATACAAACACATATATATTCATCAAAATTACATAAATATTGTTGCAGTTTGGGATTATTTATGAATTCCAAAAAAAGATATTGATTATGTTTTTAAACTGGCCTGTTCCTCTGGGCATAATGCCCTTTCACTGTATTAAATTAAAGGTTTTATGTTTACTTGATTATGTTAAGATTAGGGCTTTGATTCAACCACATAATTAGGGTGTACAGGGTTGAGTTACCACCCCCTTGGCAGGCTACATAAATGGACACTCACTCATGGAGAACACAGATGAAGATACATGGCAATAGAGAATGCTCCATAGACCTGGCAGAGGAGAGAACTTGATCCTGGGGCCCAGGGAGAGATGAGCCATTCGCCTGATAGTTTGCAGCTGAAGAAACCAGAGCCTTCAGCAGCTGAGAAGGCCCGGAAAGAAACGAGCCCTCCAGCCTACAGCTGAGATCAGAAGAAGCTGGACCCACAGAGCCTTAATAGAGAGAGGAAGGCTGAACCCTTGCAGACATCCCCTGCCATCTTGCTTCAACACGTGGCAACAGATTTCGATGAGAAAAGTAACCTTGAGTTGGACTCTTTAGGGCCTTATAACTGTGTTTATCTCAAATAAATACTCTTTTAAAGCCAACAGATTTCTGGCACTTTGCATCAGCACCCCTTTGGTTGACTAATACAAATATATAGTTCATTCTGATTGTTTTGCACTTAATATTTCATGGACATCCCACTTGTCACTAAATATAATTCATTTTTAATAATTGCATATTATTAGTAGGCTAGCACATGCTAGCAACAACTTCTCTGTTGTCAAAACATTCAGATATTTTCTTTTCTGTCTTCCCCTCACAAATGCATTAATATATCTTAGTAGATATATTCTTACATACTGATGAATTTATTACTGTAGGATAGATTCTCCCCCAAAGGACTACCAGGGTAACATGTATATACATTTAAATTTTTAATAAATACTTCCTTATTATTTTCCAAAACTTTTGCAGCATTCACATTCCCAGCAGCAAAGTTAAGAGAATGTTAATTTCTCCACATCATTGCTTACACTGAATATCTTCTGTATTTTTATTTGCTGAGTAAAAAATGGCTCTCATTGTTTTGAGTTGCACTTCCTCTTTGCTAATCTGCCTATTTGCTTATTTTTCAACTGGGCTGTTTGGCTTTTGTTTCCTATCTTGAAGACATTCTGAGTATATTCTTTTTTTCCCTCTCAGTATGTCATTTGCCCTTTTGAATGTATTTATGATGTGTATGGTGATTTTGTATTGTGTCGATGCAGTTAAACTAGAACTACATTTTCTAGAATTTCCTTCCCTGGGTGGCTCCAGTTTAGTTTTGGCTGCAGAAGAAATTACATTATATTTGGAAGGCAGAAATGAAACAACAGCTATTTAAATTCTGATGGATGGTGGAAGGCATTAGATTCCTCTGCATTCTTTACGCACATTTTTGCCAATATGCTGATCTTGTTGAAGTAGGGCAGCAATGGAGCCTGTGGCTTCTTTATCCCCTCTGTATCTCCTCCCTCAGGGTCTGAGCCCTGGACCAGGCACGTGTGCATGTTGAGGTGGTGAGAGACAGGTGCAAGTTCTAGTTTGTCTTTGTGGATTAAAGTAATTCATAAATTGAATTCCAGTTGTTCTTGCAGGTTCCACTGTATCCTTACTCTCCCTCACAGTTTTTCTTCCTGACTGCTGGCCCAGATGTAGGGCAACAGCCTTCATAGATTTCACCAGCTTCAATAATTGTAATAGATAATAATTATCTATTGAACTAAAAGGATAATGTTTAAACCCCATAATGAATCCTTTCTTCTTTATCACTTTGCTTCTTTAATCAAACTCTAAGTAAAACTGTCCCTTTTTCCATATCACATACTAAAATTTTTATTTAGGCAACTAAGTCTTTCTTTTCCTGTTTCTGGGTATTGTGTCTTGTTTAAGAAATTCTTCCTCAATCCAATATTATAAATAATTCCCCCAATTTTTCCTAATCTACTCTAGTATAGATGACTTGCATTTTCTCCCCCAACCTTCCAGTTCTCCCTGCCCCTCCAGTGGCAGCAACATTCCATTCTTAAATATTTAAAAGGCAAGCCTCAGGAAATGACTGCTAACTCATGACTCATCAGTAAGCCTTACACCATAAATGCTCACCCTCTTCTCCTGGAAATCTGTAAGAATATCTTTTCTGTTGATTATGTTCATATCATTAGTTTTCTCACATAATTACTTTAAATACATCTAACTTCTGCCCTATTGATAAATGCTGTAAAGGTTATTTGCCAGAACACTGCATCCTCTAGAAGCAACTTCCCAGAACACTGTATTCTTTAGAAGTCCTGCTGCCCCTCATGTGCCTTCCCCATCTGCAAGTAGACCCCTGTCATTTTGTGGTGAGAGTGGAATATGGAGCTGTTGTCTCTACTCCTGCCACTGAGGGTGAAAGGCCCCATGCAAGCCCCTTAATAAATGCTCATTTACTTGCCAAGCTGGACTCGTCCAGTCATTCTTTGGTCTGACATATTCCTCTCAGTTAGGCAGGAAGCTGTCATTTTATCCAGCTCCTCGCTACACTCAGATCAACTACTAATTAATTAATTAATATTCAGAAATGAAATTCACATGGAATGTACTTTTCCATCTATTTTAAGAAAGGGGAAGGAATAATTTTTCCGTTCTAGATAGATAACCAGTACTACTTCAAATTAAAGCATTTTTAAATATGTATAAAATTATTCAGTATATTATTATCTGTTTTTTAAAACTATTTTGCTAAGTCTAATTTATGTGTTAGTTGTCAATGTAGTTTACTTTGGTTGTTAATTTTTTTTATTAGAGAAGTTGTAGTTATATAGAAAAATCATGCAGAATATACAGAGTTCCCCCTCACAAACACAGTTTACCCTATTATTAACACTTTGCATTAGCATGGTATCTTTTGTTACAATTGATGAGAAATTATTATAAAATTATTATAATTATACTAGTAACTATAGCCCACAGTTTACATTAGGGTTCACTGTTCATGTTGTATAGTCTTATGTTTTCTATAAAATTTTTATTCTAATGACTTATATATAGCCTAAAAATTCCCCTTTTAACCACATTCAAACATATAATACAGTGGTGTTAATTACATTTACAGTATTGTATTACCGTCATCATCATCAATTGCCAAAGCTCTTTCATCACCCCAAACTGAAACTCTGTACTAATTAAGTATTAGCAATCCATTCCCTACCTCTACTCCGGGTCCTGTTAACCTGTTTTTGACACGATGAATTTGCTGATTCTAATTATTTCATATCAGTGATATTATACAATATTTGTACTTTTGTGTCTAACTTACTTCACTCAACAAGATGTCTTCAAGGTACACCCATGTTGTAGCATGTATCAGAACTTCATTCCTTTTCACAGATGAATAACATTCCATTGTATGTACATAAAGCATTTTGTTTATCCTTTCATCTGTTAATGGACACTTGGGTTATTCCACCTTTTGGCAACTGTGTATAATGCCACTATGAACATTGGTGTGCAAATATCTGTTCTAGTCCTTCCTTTCAATTTCTGAGCAATTGCCAAACTGTTTTCCACAGTGATGGCACCATTTTACATGCCCACTAACAATGAACAAGTGTTCCCGTTTGCTACATCCTCTCTGGCACTTGTTTTTTTAATCCATTGGCCATTCCAGTGGGTGTGAAATGATATCTTATTATGGTTTTGATTTGCATTTCCCTAATAGCTAATAATATTGAGCATCTTTCCATGTGCTTTTTGGTCATTTGTGTATCTTCTTTGGAGAAATATCTATTCAATTCTCTTGCCCATTTTTAATGGAATTGTTTCTTTTTGTTGAGTTGCAGGATTTCTTTATATATTCTGGATATTAAACTTTAGTAGATATGTGATTTCCAAATATTTTCTCTGATTCTGTAGATTGTTTTTCACTCTCATGATAAAATCTTTGATGCATAAAAGTTTAAATTTTAATGAATTCTTATTTATCTAGGGTTTTTTTTTTTTTTGTTTGTTTTGCTACACATGCTTTTGTTGTAGAGTTTAAGAAACTATTACCTAACACAAGATCCTGAAGATGCTTCTGTATGTTTAGGAGTTTTATAGCTTTGGTTCTTATATTCAGGTCTTTGATCCATTTTGAGTTGATTTTTGTATGTGGTATGAGGTAGGGGTCCAACTTCATTCTTTGCCTATGGATATCCAGTTTCCCAGCACAATTTGTTGAAGTAACTATTCTTTCCCCATTGAGTGGATTTGGCACCCTTGTCAAAGATCAAATGGCAATAGAACTGAGAGTTTATTTCTGAACTCTCAAACCAATTCAATCGGTCTATATGTCTGTCCTTGTGCCAATACCTTGCTGTTTTGATTACTGTAACTTTGTAATAAGTTTTGAAATTGGGAAGTGTGAATCCTCCAGCTTCATTCTTCTTTTTCAAGATGGTTTTGCCTATTGGGGGTCCTATACCTTTCAATATAAATTTGATGATTGGCTATTCCAATCTGCAAATAAAGCTGTTGTGATTTTGATTGGGATTGGGTTGAATCTGTAAATCACTTTGGGTAGAATTAAAACCTTAATAATATTTAGTCTTCCAGTCCAAGAACATCGAATGTCCTTCCATTTATTTAGGTCTGCTCTGACTAGTTTTAGCAATGTTTTATAGTTTTTTTTTACACAATTCCTTTGCTTCCTTGGTTTAATTTATTAATAAATTTTGATTGTTTTAGTTGCTACTATAAATAAATTTTTTCCCTAGATTTCCTTTTCAAATTGTTTGATAGTGTATAGAAACACTACTGATTTTTGCTTGTTGATCTTGTACTCCACCACTTTGCTGACATTGTTTATTAGGTCTAGTAAATTTGTTGGGTATTTTTCAGGATTTCTACATATAGAATCATGTACAAATGCAAATAGGGAAAATTTAATTTCTTTTATTTCTTCTTCTTGCTTAATTTCTCTTGCTTATACTTCCAAAACAATATTGAATAACTGTGCTGATAGTGGGTATCCTTGTCTTGTTCCTAATCTTAGAGGGAAAGCTTTTCATCTTTTACCATTGAGTGTGATGTTAGCTATGGGTTTTTTATATATGTCCTTTATCATGTTGAAGATGTTTCCTTTTATTGGGAATTGAATCATGTCTCCCACAAAAGGCATATTTAGGTCCTGTTTTGGTCAGCTAAAGGTGTGCCTTTTGAAATATACCAAAGATTGGTCGGTCTTTACAAAGGGTATTATTTGTTTGGGGTAGAAGCTTACAGTTACCAGGCCACAAAACATAAATTTCTTCCCATACCAAAGTCCATGAGTTGGAGCAAGATGGCTGCCGACGTCTGTAGGGTTCAGGCTTCTGGATTCCTTTGTTCCCGGGGCTGCGTTTCTCTCCGGGCTTAGCTTCTACTTTTACCACAAGTTCAGCTGTAGACCATGAGGCTTTCTATGCGTTGCGCCTCTCCACAAGGCAGCTGTAGACTATCCGGTGATCGGCTCACTCCAACACCAGAACTGCTTCTCCAATCTGCTTTTCTAAGTCTCTTCTCTAAATCTCTGCCTAGCCTTTATACTTGAGACCACACCCACCGAGGAGCGGGGCCCAGTTAATGCCCTTATCATAACTTAATCATGCCCAGATGAACAGATTAGTTTACAAGAATAATCCAATTTATATTTTTAGAATTCACAATTAAATAAAACTCTGAAACCATTACAGGTCCCAACCTCTGGTCCTGTGGGTGTGAATACATTTGTAAAAATGACCTTTGAAGATGTTATGAGTTAAGGTGTGCCCAAACTGAATAAGAGTGGGCCTTAATACAATATGGTTGAACTCCTTGTACTCAAAGGAAATTGGACACAAAAGTGACACCATGGGGAACAGCCAGAAATTGGAAGTTAACTGAAACTTAAAGTGAAAATAGAAGATGATGCCAAGTGCACTGCCATGTAATGGAAAAGCCAAGGAACCCCAAAGATTGCTGGCCAGCTTCAAAATGCCACAGACTTTGAGGAGAGAACACCACCTTGCAATGCCTCAGTTTTGGACTTCTCCTAGCCTCAAAACAGCAAGTCAATAGATTACCATTGTTTAATCAACCCTTTGCATGGTATTTGCTTTAGCAGCCAGGAAAATAAAACATTTTCTCTTCCTGGTTTTCTAAGTGTTTTATTAAGAAGGGGTGATGACTGTCAAATGCATGTTCTGCATCAGTTAAGATGATCATGTGTGTTGTTTTCCTTTGTTCTATTAATGTTGTATATTACATTAATTAATTTTCTTATGTTGAACCATCCTTGTATACCTGGGATAAATTCCACTTGATCATGGTGTATGATTCTTTAGTGTTCTGTTGGATCAGTTTAATATTTTTGAATATATGTTCATAAGGGATATATGTATGTAATTTTCATTTCTTATGGTATCATTATCTGGCTTTGGTATTAGGGTGATGCTGGTCTCATAAAATGAGTTAGGAAGGGTTCCCTCCTCTTCAATTTTCTGGCAGAGTTTGAGCAGGATTGGTGTTAATTCTTCTTGAAAGTTTGGTAAAATTTACCAGTGAAGCCGTCTGAGCCTGGATTTTTCTTTTTGGGTGGTTTTTGATTACTGATTCAATCTCTTGACTTGTGATTGTTCTCTTGACATCTATTTCTTCCTGGGTCAGTGTGGGTAGTTGGTGCATTTCTAGGACCTGATCCATTTCATGTAGTTTATCTAATTTGTTGGTATGTAGTTGTTTGTAGTATCCTTTTATAATCCTTTTATTTCTATGAGGTCAGTAGTAATGCCTCCCCCTTTATTTCTGATTTTAGTTGTTTGTGTCCTTTTCTTATTTTCTTTGTCAGTCTAGCTAAATGCTTGTTGATTTTATTGATCTTTTCAAAATATCAACTTTTGGTCTCATTGATTCTATTTCTTGTTATTTTTTTTAAAAAATCCCCTATTACATTTATCTCTATTCTAATCTTTGTTATTTCCTCCATTTGTGAGGTTTGGTTTCTGATTTGATATCATTCTTTTTTATGTAAGTATTTAAAAGCTATAAATTTCCCTCTCACCACTGCCTTTGCTGTATCCATACTTTTGGTATGTTGAGTTTTTGTTTTCATTTGCCTCACGGTATTTCTTAATCTCCCTTGTGATTTCTTTTTTTTTTTTTTTTTTTTGATATATTGGTTGTTTAAGAGTGCATTGTATAATATCCATGTATTTGTGAATTTTCTAGTCCTTTCTGTTATTGATTTCTCAGTTCATTTGATTGTAGCCAGTCAGATCATATTGTATGATTTCAATATTTTTGAATTTATTGAGACTTGTTTTGTGACCTACTGTATGGTCTTTCCTGGAGAATGACCCATGTGCACTGGAGAAGAATGTGTATTCTGCTGCTGTTGGGTGAAGTTGTTCTATATATGTCTGTTAAATCTAGTTCATTTACAGTATTGTTCAAGTTTTCTATTTCCTTATAGATCTTCTGCCTGGATGTCCCATCCATTATTGAAAGTGCTGTGTTGAAGTCTCTTACTATTAATGTAGAACCATCTATTTCTCCCTTCAAATTTGTCATTATTTGCTTCATATATTTTGGGTTCTGCCATTAGATGCATGCATACTTATAATTGTTATGTCTTCTTTTGAACTTTAACACTTTAAATATTTCATTCCACAGCCTTCTTGCCTACATGGTTACTGGTTGAGAAGTCTGCACTTAATTTTACTCGGACTCCTTTATACATAACACAGTGCATTTCCCTCACAGCTTTCAGAACTCTCTTCTTGTTTTTGGCATTCAACAGTTTGACTATTGTGTGCTGGGCATTGTTTTGTTTGAGTTTATCATGTTTAGGATTTGTTGAGCTTCTTGAATGCACATATTTATATCTTTTTTTAAATTTGGGAAGTTTTCTGCCATTATTTCCTTTAATATTCCTTCTGTCCCTTTCTTTGTTCTCCTACTAGGACCCCCAAAATATGTATATTGGAATACTTGATGGTATCCTACAGGTCTCACAGGCTCTGTTCACTTTCCTTATTTTTTCTTTCTGCTCCTTGGCCTGGATCATTTCAATTGTCTTGTCTTTGAGTTCACTGATTCTTCTGCTAGTTTTAATCTGCTATTGAAACCCTCTAGGGAATTTTTCACTCAAGTTATTATGGTCTGTGTTGTCCTTTAATATCCTTGAGCATATTGAGGATCAGTTTTTTGAAGTCTTTTTTCCAGTACATCCAAAGGCTCATATTCTTCATTGATGGTTTCTGGATTTTTATCTTGTTTCTTTGGGTGGGGCATCATTTCCTGTCTTTGTTTTGTCTTGTAGTCTTATACATACTATACATTTTAATATTTTATATAATTAACTCTGGGATTTAGTGCCTGAGCTGTCTGTTCTTTAAGTTTGTATCCAGCTCATGATATAATTCAGACTTCTTTGAGTACCAGGAGCCAACAAATACAAACAAATCAATGAAAAAACACCTTTTACAGTTTTTGCAAATTGCCTCTGCATTGGCTGGTGATCTTCTTCAGAGTTTAACTCTTCTATCAAGAATATCAGCCTGAGGTGAATGTGATATTCGGGGTTCTCTTGTCTTTTCTGAGCCTGCATCTAGTCCAGGGCTTGTGTTTGCCTTAGGAATTCCCCAATGACAGGAATTTGAATTCTCCCTCTACTACCTATGGAGTAGACTTTCTCTCCACCCCCCCCCCCCCAGCTGCTCTATTGTGTGAATTAAAGCTGGTAATCCTTTGCCCCAGGCTGTTTTGACTTAATTGTTTCTGATACTGCTTTAATTGCCAGCATGCTGTTTCTGCCTGCAAGGCAAGTCCTGGGAAGGGGAGCCAGAGATAAGTTTCCTGGTTTAGTCTTTCATGTTACCACCAGATAGTGTCACCAACATAGAGGCACTGAATAATGCACATAGGGTTTACTTGGCTCTTTTAGGAATAGGACAGGGACCCATAATGGGAGCACATGTTGACTTCACACTGTGCCTTCCAGGGATTGGTTGGGATGATGGCCAGCTAGGGCAATATAAGCTTCTGCTTCTCCTACTAGTTTTTTTTCAGTTTTTCTTTTTTTTTTTTTTTTTTTTTTAGGAGGTACTGGGGATTGAACCCAGTACCTCATACATGGGAAGCAGGTGCTCAACCACTGAGCTATACCCATTCCCCTTCTACCATTTTTCAAAGCTGCATTTTCTTGATTAGCCACTTTTCCCAGTTACTGCTACCCTTTATTTCCTGGGGTTCTGAGGAATATGGATCAGCCAGTTTTTGTTAGTTGTTCAAAGATTCTGTGGGGGAATGACATCCTAGAACATCTTACTCCACTATCTTGGTTGAACCAACACTAGTATTGTTTTCATTATATAAGTTTTATAGTAAGTACTAATATCTGGTAAGGCAAAACTTTAATTTAGTTTTCTTTTTCATAATTAATTCCATTTGTTCTTTAAAATCATTTACCAGTTCTTTTATTAAAACCCCAGTAGGATTATGAAAAAAATTTATATGAAATTATATATACATATGTATATATATATTATACTTTTAGAAGAATTGATATTTTTATTATAGTAAGCCTTTCCATCTGGGAAGAAGGAGTTAAAGCAGTTGATCTCTGATCTATTACCTTTCTTCACCAGGGGATGCCCTTGGAGTAAAGAAAAGAAAGCAGGTGATCTAGTCTAATATTCTTGACAACTGGGCTTCTCGCTAAGTAGACTAATGATATTTGCTAGGATGAAGAGACTTTACCTGAAATGTCCTAATAGTATGCCTCAAGGATTAACTATATTAAATAGAGCCAATGATCTATGAGGCATGGCTCCCTGAAGAATGTGACATATGCTACACAACAACCAGGTGATATTTCATTATTTAAATGCCTCTGCTGTATAAGGTGATCCTGTGAACTTCACATAAGAATTTATCTATTCTGGGTCAGGAGGGCATGTCTGACATGCAAAGGAAGGACTTGTGGAGCTGTCCTTGACATCTTGGACCTCTATTTGTATTTGACATTATTTAGTAAAGCTTGATACTGTGTAAGATCTCTGAGTCATGAAAATCTGATTTAAAAATCTGATTCTGTATGTTAGTTTACCACACAAGAACATGTATTCATATTTTATTTTATGTCATTAATAATACTTTATAGCTCTATTTATAGGTCCTTATAGCAGTTTGGCAGTTTGATATAGTTATGAATTCCAAAAATAGATATTGGATTATGCTTGTAAACTGGTCTGTTCATCTGAGCATGATTAAGTTATGATTAGGGCTTTGATTGGGCCACGTCAGTAGGGCATTGAGCCCTGCCCCTTGGTGGGTGGGGAATCAAAGATAAAAGACATGGCAAAGGACAGAGTTGGAGATTTGATGCAGTTCTGATGTGGAGTTTTAATGCTGGAGCCCGAGGAAGTAAGCACACAGAGGAGCTTAGTCATGAGGAAGCAGAGAAGGCCCCAGAAAAAGAAATGAGCCATTCGCCTGACAGTTCACAGCTGTCCTTGTGGAGGGAGCCAAAGCCTAGAGAGCCTCATAGTCTACAAGGTGACTTTGTGGAGGAAACAGAGGAGCTGAGCCCAGAGAAAGGCAAGCCCCAGGAAGAGAGGAACCCAGGAAGCCTGAATCCTGGCAGATGTCGGCAGCTATCTTGCTCCAACACGTGGCAATAGACTTTGGTGAGGGAAGTAACTTACACTTTATGGTCTGGTAACTGTGGGCTTCTACCCCAAATAAATACCCTTTATAAAAGCCAACAGATTCCTGGTGTTTTGCATCAGTATCCCTTTGGCTAATACAGTCCTGTTTCTTGGTAAAATATTCCTAGATATTTTATAGTTTTTATTGTTATTATTAAAAGGGATATATCACTATAGAAATGGTTGTTGCTAGCTCAGAGAGAACAATTTGAATAGTTATCTTACATCTAGCCACCTGAATCAAGATGGCTTATCTCAGTCTTATTAATAATTCTAATAGATTTCTTTTAGTTTGTTTTGTTTTGTGGGCTCCCTATATATCAATTATATCAAATGTAGCTAAAGAAAATATTGTCTTTTTTTCACTACTATTTCATTTCTTTTTCTCATTGAAGAGGCTATAACATCTAAATCAATGTTGAATGACAGTATAAATAGCAGGTGTCTGTGCTTTGTTTCTAAATTTAGGATTCCTTCAGATTTTAAACATTTATCTTATCACTAACTAAATATAGTTTTAAAAGTTTTCAGCAGTAAGATAGGAAAAAATTTCTCTTTGTGGAATGACAATAGTATCTACTATGTGTACCATCAATAGGCAGGTTTTCTCTCAACTGTCCAAGTTCTTTTTCTGTGAGTTTGATATCCATTTTTTCTAGAAGAGGGTCCAGGTTGATGATGTCAACCTTTCCTCCTTCGGAAAGAAAGAAAAGGAACATGAGAATAACTCAATGAACTAAACCATGAAAAATACATTTATATCTTTATATGTCTTTAATGAGTATGTGTAACTATCACAATAAAATCAAAGCAGAAAAATACAATCTGCATATATTTTTGGCATTTTTGATAAGAAGACTATAATTTCTATTTGATTTTTCCAAATATTCAGAGAAACTCTGTGGTAGCAATGAAGTTGGTACACATTTTCTTAAAATCTTTATTGGTGAAAAGCCTAGATAGCAAAGAAATTCTTAAGAAAAGTATTAGACTTATTGACAACTGGATCTGGTGCCCATTTATCTATTACTTCTGTTCTTAATGTACATTATAAAGTACAATTATTTTATTGCCCAGATCGTCAGATTGCCCATGTCTGTTGCTGAACATCTTTCCTAAATCTGGTGAAGTGAAGCTAATCCTCCAGTTCAATTTTGCTGTCATATCTAGATACCAATTATTTCTTTTGTGAGAAAAATTAGGAAAATTCTGATATTATGATATTATGGTGTTTCCTATGAATATAAAAGTATATATACCATTTACATGTAAAGTAAAGATATATTGAAAGAAGCAAAAATGAATAATAAAAATATAAAGAGAGAAACAGGACTCAAAATCTTATCATGCAATGCCTGAAGATTTCAGACTAATGTATCAACACATTATGATTCTTACTCACTTTTGAGAGATTTCACACCCTTCAATACCCTATTCTGATGTACCTTTCCATCACCTGTTTAAAAAAGAAGTTTCAGTTTATGATAGGCAAATTGGTAAGGGAATTTATAAAAATAGAATTCATTTCTTTTTTTAAATATTACATTTCTTATATTAAGAAAGAAAAATTCTTTAATTATTTGTCTGAGAACATTAACATTTTGTTCCATATTACCTTCAACTAGTCATAGAGTTAGGGAATTATATAATCTTTAAATATTCAACATTATCTACACTTTTTTCCACAAGGCCACTCTTGGTTGAATGCTACTATGGTGAAGTATACAAGATTAGATTGTAAAAAATTACAGCTTATGTATTTCACGTCTGTTTATACATGAATGTTGATGTCCTTTGTCCAGTGTCCATTTTTCTATTGGGTTGTCTTCTTGTTTTAAAAAAAGTTCTTAATTGTGCATTTGTCATACCTGCTGTAATTTTTCCCCCTAGCTTGCTATTGTTTTTTTTTTAATTCAGAAGTTTTAAATCTTTGTGAGGTCAAGCTTATCATCTAAATATTTTATGTGAGTTTTTGAGGGTATAGAATTCTGCAAATTCTTCAGAAAAAGGTGTATGTGTACATGTGTATGTGTAGTTAGAGAAAGAGGAAAGAAAGAAAAAGAATAGGGTGAATAAATGACAAAGCAGGAAGGTCAAATTATAAACAAATGGTGACTCTGGGTAAAGGGGATATGGGCTTCTTTGTATTATTCTTAAAACCTTTTTATAAGTTTGAAATAATGAGACAAAAAATGTTAAACAACAGGGACAAAAAATCTAACCATCTGAAAGCATTAAAATTATTCTTAAACAACAGTTATGTAAAAGAGAAAAAACCAAAATGGAATTTGTAAGCTATTTAATAATATTCATAATGAAAACTATCTAAACCTATGAAATAAGGCTAAAGCAATAAAGAATGAAAATAAAATGAGTCGATATTTGGTAAAAAAGAAATGGTGGCATAAGACATTCCAGGGTTCCATTTCCCCACAGAACCTTTGAACAACTACCTAAAACCAGCAGAGCCATCTTCCCCCAAACTCTGGAAAATAATTAAAGGGTTGCAGTAACTGGATGAGATCCAAATAAAAAAACAAAACTAAAAACCAGTAGAAGTTTGTGGCACCTTGCTGATCCTACCTCTAACCCCTCCCCAGCATAGTGTGGAGATGGCCTGTGGTCCCATTGTGCATGCTGGGGTGCCTGTATGCTTCTGCCAGTCTATTGGGTGGCTGCCTGAAAGACTGATCCAGGAAACTCATCTCTGGCTTGCCCTCCCAGAATGTGTCCTGTGAGCAGAAGCAGCTTGTAGACAGCCAAGAATTTTGCATTGGCAAGATTGTCTTTCAAAAAATAGGGATAAAAAATATATTAAAAAATAAATAAGTAAAATGAAACAAAAATTAAGGAAAGATTAAGACATTTCCAGACAAACAAAAGCTAGGGGAGTTTGTCACCACCATATCTGTCCTACAAGCAATGCTAAAGGAAGAGACAGTGGATCAAATCAGCATAAAGAATAAAGACTTCATGGGGCCAGCTGTAGACCAGTGGATAGGGTGCTGGTTCACCACATGGGAGGCCCCGGGTTCGGTTCCTGGGGGCCTCTCCGAGCGGGCAGACCGCCTTGAGAGTGCAAGCCACCATGGGCAGGGCAGAGCCGCCACAGGCAGGGCAAAAAACTGCCATGGGCAGGGCAAAGTCACCACG
>PVKH010003635.1:0-18338 GCA_004027955.1 Chaetophractus vellerosus
AGGCCCTGGGAGAAGAGAAGTGAGCCATTCACCTGATAGTCTACAGCTGGCCTTGTGGCCAGACGCAAAGCCTAGAGAGCTTCATGATCCACAGCTGACCTTGTGGAGGAAACAGAAAAGCTAAGCCCAGAGAGAAACGCAGAAATGCAGCCCCGGGAAGAGAGGAACCCAAAAAGCCTGAACCCTGGCAAACGTCGGTAGCTGTCTTGCTCTAATACGTGGCAATGGACTTTGGTGAGGGAAGAAACTTAAGCTTTGTGGCCTGGTAACTGTAAGCTTATACCCCAAATAAATACCGTTTATAAAAACCAGCAAATTATTGGTATATTGCAAAGGCACCCCTTTTGGCTGACTAATACAGTACTTTTGGAGTAGTATCTTTGGCTAACCTTAGGTCATGAATATTTTCTCACATATATTTTTCTAGGAATGTTATAATTTTTAGGTTTTATATTTAGGTCTATGATTCATTTTGAGTTAATTTGAGTACTTGATATGAGATACGAATTGAGAGGTTTTTGTTTGTTTGTTTTTTGGGTTTTTTTTGGTCATTATCTTAGATTGCCAGGCCTACCATGACAAATCCTGCACAATGGGTTGGCTTAAACAACAAGCATCTATTGTCTCATGGTTTTGAAGGCTGGAAGTCCAAAACAAAGAGGTCAGCAATGTCATTCTTTCTGTCAGGATGTAGGTAGAGTTGTGTGATGACAGTCATCCATTGCATGGAGATCTCTCCTCTCTGGCTTCTTCTGACTTCTGACTTCTGACTGAGTTCACGTGAATTTCCTCTCTTATTAGGCTTAGAGTCATATGGATTAAGACCCACCTTGATTTAATTTGGCCACATATTAACTAAAATAACATCTTCCAGAGGTCCTTTTTACAAATGGATTCACATCCACAGGAACTCAGATTAAGATTTGAACATGTGTTTTGTGGGGTATGTGATTCAATCCCCAACAGTCATATTATCAATTTTTTGAAAGTCTATTGTTTCTTCATCAAATTTCCTTGTCAAATTTAATTTGTTGAAAATCAATTAACCATTTATGTGGGGGTATTTTGCTGCCCAGTCTGAGTAGAGGATTATCAATTTAATTGATCTATTAAAATAAATAGTTATTATTTTCATTGATTATTCTCTATGGCTTTCTGTGTTTATTTTACTGATTTGTTCTCTTATCTTTATTGTTTCATTTTAGCTACTTGCTTTGGGATTGATTTTCTATTCTATTTCTAATTTTTTAAGGTGGAAGCTTAGATCATTAATTTGAAACCTCTCATTTTCTAATACAGGCATTTTTCTTGAAACACTGCTTTGGTGGTATATCACAAATTTCTACATATTGTGCATGGGATTAAATATTTACTTAATTCAAAATATTTTATAATTTCCCTTGTTTCTATGTCTTTTACTCATGGATTATTTGCAAGTGTGCTATACTCTGAGTTGTGTAATAGAGACACCGTTGTTTGATCTGGTGTGAAAACAGGGTGCTTGAACCATGAAGGACAGTGCAATAACTATAATTAATCTGCAATATTAAACACAGAATCTATACTAAAAATATTTTGTGGTGAATCCCCTGAATCCTTGTATGATAGCTTGGAAAGTTTACTGTGGGAATTAGTTAAAGATTAAATTTATGATGCCTAGTACAAGTCCTAAAAAATTCAAGTCCTTAGGTGCTTTTCTCTTTTCACCAAAACTTCATCACCTCTTTATTTTGCAATGCCAGCTCTGTGTATCAGACTCCTTAAAAAAATAATATGTTCTTGAATAAACAGTTAATAAAATGTAAATTATGCACTTGTTTTTGCTAAACCTTTGCATTATTTAAACCATGCAAACAAAAGTCAAACAGCAAAAAAATACTGACACTGGGAAAACAGAGCCAACTATCTATTCTTTTCAAACAGTGGTGTAAGTGTCTGAATATTTTCCTTGAAAGAATAGGTTTGTTTCTTAGTGCATTGGTATTAATAGGATATTGGTGAATTGCAGAATAAAAATGGAGATCATAGTCATCTTTTTTTTTTCTTTCTCAATGATTAAATGGAATTACCTGTGGGCAACTCTGATCTTTCATACTTGGTCAAGATTATGAAAAACTTATTGGTTGCTCGATATTTTTGTGTTCCTATAAATATTCTCAATCTTTGTTCAGATCGTAGTTAGGTTAGGTGGAAACAGCTTGGTTCATTTGAGTTTTGTTATGTGTGACCAGAGCTGAATTTACTCTAGGATCCAGGGTTAAGTTAATTTTCTCTCCTACCCAGGTGTATCATTCAGGGTTCTCCAGGGAAACATAACCAACATAAGTATGTATACACACACACACACACACACACACACATACATACATATACACATACTTATGTAAACTAAATATGAAACTTTTTATAGGAATGGTTCATGTGACTGTGGGGATGGGCAAGTCCCAACTCCATAGGGCAGGCAGCAAACTGGAAATTCCAATGAAGGATTGCTATGAATTCCCTAGGAGAAGCTGGGTGGCTGAAGCAAAGATGAAAAATCTTCCTTCTGCCTTCTAAAATCATCACTTCTCCTTTTAAGGCATTCAACTGGTTGGATGAGATGTCTCTCATTGTTGAAGGTATTCTCCTCAGTTGATCGTAGATGCAATCAGTCATAGAGGCAATCAACTTACTGATGATTTAAATCCATGAAGTATCCTCACAGTAACAATCAGCCCAGTGCTTGCTTGACCAAAGAACTGGACACCATAACCTGGTTAAGTTCACACATGAACTTAACCATTACACTGGGCAAGACCCTTAGTACTCTAACCAATAACCCTTGAATTGTAAGCTTTTCTTCTCTGGCTGGTGATAAAATGCCCTTTCTCAACGCTGTGTGGACATGAGGCACTATTCCCTCTCATTGTTCATGTGGTTCTTTCCTTGCCTGTGGGTAGTTTCTTCACATGCTTGCACTGATATATACTCAACTGGGATCCTCTGAAGATCTCTGGAGTTCTCTCTTTGTTCATTTCTCGCTTCCCTGAACTTCCAGCTCTGTCTCCTCATCTCAGGTAGACTACTAGGATCTGATTGGGTTCCCTCTCCCTCTACCCCATTACATTTCTCCAGATGGAATAATGTTTGGGATCACTTCATTTATTTCCCATCTCTCAGTGATAACTTCTTTTATACAATCTATTCTTCCACATGCTTGTAACTTTCACTGGATTTTATAAAAATCAAATCAGAAAATGTATGAAAATGATTTGTAAGCCAAAAAATTCTATGTAATCTTATTTTGCTTTTATGTGTCAATCAATTGCATCTTAGTGGCCCAAAGCTATGGAATATATTAAATTTCCATTATTAACATTATTAATTATTTCTAAGACATATTTTAATATAAAGGGATGATGGTGATGTGTGATATACATATATGGAAAGTCAAGTTAGTTTTCATGGTAAGACGTTTTACTTTGTTCTATAGATTCTACTGTACACTGAACTTAGAAACTCTGATAGTTTGTGTTACATGATTTCATCACATGACTACCTTAATTATTATGATCTTCTTATAAATTTTTCTATTATCTTATTCTTTTTCAAATGGAATAACTCTGTAATGATCTCGTCTTTCTGTTTTCTCCACTAAGAGTAGACTTTTGCTGTGAAGAGGGTACAATGACTTAGTTTTTGCTTTCTTGAAATAGACTTATTTATATAATATAAATAACTATTGAACGTCTTTCTTTTTATATTGCAGGCTCTATGAAGTCTGGGAGTAAGACCTGCAGTAATTCCACTTAAGGTAGAGACATTTTCATTATTTGAAATTCCATTTGTTCAAAGATACCTGTATAAAGCAAAGGAATGACTTCTTCTGAGAAAGTAGAATTTATCAAAACATAAATTGTGGAAAAATAAACACTCTTCCTGAGACAAGCCATTCAAAGACAATTAGATGTATTCCCTCTCCAAAGCTTTCTTTAGAGTCACTGTATATCATGAAATTCTGAGATTCTGAGTAAGTGAAAGTTGGAATTTTTTCATCTGCTCAGTCCTCAGACCCTTAATGAGTAAATGCTAATGCAAAAAAAATGCTAAGATTGATTTTTTTAACAGAAAACTGCTGCAAATTATATGATATACTTCCTTGGTATTAAATATTTCATAAGAATATTCCTAACAAACCTCTTGAAAGCAATGATAGGAAGACAAGCATACAAACAAGGGTTGGAATGTGAGGAATGTGAGTAGGAACAAATGTAAATGTAAGATACTTGAAATCAAAATATGGATAGATGGGTTGAATTTGAGGAGGGAGATAATCTTGGGAAGACATTTCTATTATATTTTATGCCAGAGCATTCACCTCTTGCATTTAGACAGCAAAGAGCCAATGAGAGCAAACGATGGGCTTTGCTTACCCATGGAACTGAAAGTTATGGTAATGAGGATACATTCAATGTGTTTATATCACACAAGCTATTTCTAATCAAGTCTGGAACAATTGATGAGCCAGTGGAGTCAGGGAACCAAGCTGTTCATGAGTGGGGAGTGGAGTGGTTGGTCTTTTGACTACATTGACTGGATTTTTTTTTTTGACTGATTAAGATAAACCCTGGTAAATAATCTCAAATAGTAAGTCTTTTTAGTATTTTTATAATTGCAAAATATTTCTTCGTATATTTGTTTTATGTGCAGCAGATTAAATACCAAGTCATTCAAGTAAAATGCTTTCCCTTTTGAAAATAGGAAACAAAATCTGGAGAGCTCTTAAAACATTAAACTAAATGTCTAGGGGCTTTGATGGGAGGCTACATGAAAAAGCATATTTAAATAGGTACAGATTACATTATCAATGCTACACATGTCCTGTTATAAACCATACAACTCAATATAGCAGATATTGTACAACTGTGTAATAATAGATACATTGATAGAAAATAACTTAAATTTTGCCACCTCTTTATTTAAATAAGAAAACTTCTTTTATGTCTTAAAAACCCTCTTCAATAAATTATGGAGAAATTTTTTTTCTTAAGATAGATGGGTTAAAAATATGTGACTAGGAGATGAAGATTTCAATCTAAATTATAATTATTCCCTACATCTGTTCTGATACATTTAGAATGATTTGTGCTTGTAAATTAGGTGTTAATGAAATAAAAATGTTGTAACCATGTGGAACATCAGAATTGCAATTGACTGAAGAAGATTCTGTAAATTCTCTAAGGATGCTTTGCTGCAGTGAAAGCTCTCATGTGCTACCCACTATATACAAAATTATGTCTTTATACACTTAACTGTTAAATTTAACATAAAGACTTAAATATTGCCAAAGGGAAGCATTACTAAGAATTGCCATTTAAAGACAAACATTCCACTTTTATTACTTTGTCTTGACTTTGTTTCTGAACCAGCCAGCTACACACTGTGTTACAAGCATAATGTTTTATAGCCTTCTAGATCCATCCATAGGGACACAGGCTGAAATATGTGCCATCATCCTTAGGGGATAATCTGGTAGCAGTGATTGTTGTCTTGCTTGCCTCTTGTTCTTTTTGTTTGTTTGTTTGCCTCTTGTTCTTAATGTCCTAATCTGACTCCCTGGGATATTCTCATGCAATAAATTCTACTTCTGCTGACTAAAGGATATTGCAGTTGTACTTCTGTTCAGCATATGACCCAATACACTAAAATTTATATGAAATATATATGCAACAAAGAGATGAAATGAATAAACCCACAGTGATATCACTACAAAGAAAGTTTCCAACACAAACAGTTTGGTATTAATTTTATTAAATTAAGTTGAATTACAGGAAAGCAGAACTTTAAGGAATATGCAGTTATGATATCTTGAAAATTGTAAGAATGTTAGAAAATGGTTTGTTTACCACCCCCAGATTTAATTCCAATTTTGCTTTCATTGTAGTAAAAATGCCAAGTTGGTTATTCTGTGGAAATATTTATTTTTAAATACTCTGTTCTTGTTAGTTTAAGGTTGTTGACTAAAATGAAAAGATTTATTTAAAAATTATGAAAGATTTTACATTTACAAGATAATTTATTTTACCAAATTCAAAGGCAATTTATTTTTACAATTCTGATTATAATGAAAATTCCAATATTATATGCTAAGATTTCTTTAGTTGCAATATTAATATAATTCTGGATTAATAGGTATATTAAATAATCTTTCTTGAAATTTGCTCCAGGATGTTGGCAAGTGCAGATTTGTGAATAAAATGTCCTTGTAAGTAGATTAAATAAAATTACAATATTTTCAGTGATGTACAAGTTAAGAGAAAATTGTAATTAACTCTCATGATTCATGAATAATTTTGGGAGCAGTTCTGTCAGGTAGAGTAAAAATTTCCAAGTGCATTTCATTTTATTGATTGATTTGGTGGTTCTTAACATGTAGGCTATGTGCAGATTTCCTTTTCTTATAAGGAATTGTTCTTTCTTACCATGAATTTTTTTTTCAGAATTTGAACCTGAGATTGAGAGATTATAATAAAAAGAATTTATCACTTTTGTGAAATTCTCACCCCAAATCTTAGAAACCTCACTTCTTCATGACTAATTTGTCAATCCTTTCACACAAATTTACCCCCAAAGCATTTATGGATATCTTTTCCTAAGTATATCAAAACAATGAGAGACGATAAAAGGCACAAGTCTTGAATCACGTAGGTCAACTAATCTCCATTGGTGTTCTTACTTATCAATGATTCCTCACCTGCCATAAAAATTCGGGTTTTGCTAGTTGCTAACTATATGAGTTGTTCTTTCAGGTATTACCCTATGGCTGATAAGATTTGAGATTTTTATGTGTAAATATAATCAATCATGTTTTTTATTTAAAAAATGACTAAAATGCTTTTCCTTTACATTGTGTTTGCTTGAAATACATTTGAACTTAGAATCAATGTATTTGACCTTTTAAATGAGAATAATGATAATAATTGAAGCAAAAACTTGAAAATTCTGAACAATACAGTCATGTCATTCACATATATGCTTCTCCAAAACATTACTTGGTCACAAAAAAGTGATAGGCCTTTCCTACAAAGATTTATCTCCTTCAATTATGCCTATTTTACCACACCTGGCAATGTAGACACTTGCATTATCCTTCAAACTCAACATTTTTATTCTTTTAGAGTTTTAGTGTGTTTAGTAGTTGTGGAGAAACAACTTGTGTGACTGATTTAAATGTAACATATCTAGAGAAATATCTGAGATTTAGAATTTTCTAGAATGCAATGTTTATATAAAGGAAAGGTCACCTCAAAATACAAAGCAAACAAAAATTACCCAAAATTACTACTGAAATACCTTATCTGCAATGTTATAAATATTTCAATTATTATTTGTGAATCCCTTTTAAAATTATATATTTATTATGCTGAATAATTCATTCTGAAAGACTACTGAAACACATTTTTAATTACTTGTGGCCCAATGGCTGTACTGATTCTTAATCATTATTTCACAAGGAAACATCAGATATTAATTTAACTGGCTGAATACAAGCAAGTCATTCAGTATATTTCACGATATAGTTTATTGGTGAAATGAAAGTTTTCTTTGTATATTAAGTTTTTTTTAAAAAATGTGTCTCACAATATTTATGAAGCACCATCTTCTCTACATGTATTTTAATTTTATAAAAATGGACAACTAACAAGCATTAGTTAAAATTTATGAAAGCTGTGACTACTGAAGCAGAAATTACTGAATTCTCATAATTCATATATAATAAGATTTCAAAGCAAGCAAAAAATTTAAAGAAAAGTACAATTGAAAAAAAAGATTTATCTAGACACATTATCACCTTCCAATTAAGGGGACTGTTTATAAATTTCTAAAATACCTCCAAAAAGATTTTGTATTTTTCCCAGTAATTTGTAGTCTTATAAGATAGAAAGTTGCCCATACATACAATATAATTTCTCTTTTTTTGCCAAGTAAACATGAATCATGAATCTTCCATATCATAGAGAAACTTTTATGTTCTTGAAGGTGGTTTTCTGGCTTTCTTATAATCCATTTAAATATGCATTACAGAATTTTCCTCATTTTTCTTGTTATTTTTTAAAGTTTTGACTACTTTTTCTCTAAGCACCTACTAATATTTTAAAATGAAAGTATGTAAACATATGGAACTGATGCCTTGGAAAATTCTAAGGGCATTCAAATTACAAGTAGGCTATATTCCCAACATTTGTTCTTTAGATCAATATTTGGCACTTAGAACATATTTTCTATAAAATCTGCAATATAAATATGTTATTTCTTCAGGTTATATTACAAAACACATAATTCATAATATACTGAAATAGATTCCCCACAGCACTTGGATTTCACAGAAAATGTTGACTAAAGTGTTTCTTCTAAGAAGAGAGATTCTGATTCATGTTTTAAAAATGTATTGAATATTAAGCAAGTATTAAAATTCTAGAATTTGCCATTTGAAAATGATATTTAACCAAATTTTGTAAGACCTTCAGTCAGTGTGCTAGTGTACAATTCTGCTACTTTTTACTTTATTCTGCAGCTCTATTACTGGCTTCTCTGGGAGGATTTCCTACATTGGGCCCTAAATACAAGAAGTCTCCCAAAATCATCAGAAAACTGTGAAAGAGATATTTGTAATTTCGGGCCTTTATTTTTTCTTCAAGGGTATACTGTGATCCCAGGGAGAAACTACAACTAGTTTCAATTGTACTCCATTAAAAATGTTTAGGTACTTGCAATTTTATTCAACACATGCACAGATATCTCTTGGCAAAGATAGCCATTTTTGTTCTTGAGGAGGCCCCAGTGATTCAGTTTGTTAATTGTTAATTACAAAAAGACTGATGTCCGACATATTGTATTATGGTGAAATCAACATCTGCTTCCCCCCCCCCCCACCTTGGTAGTATATTGAAGTATTTTGGCCAACTCCCATAGCACTCACGTTGCTTATAACTATAAGATTAACACTGAACACATGTGATGTGCTTTTTAAAAAGTAGTGACATTTTATTCCTGTAAAAATAAATTCATTTTGAAATTTAAAAAACCATTGCATCATCCCAAATAATTTTTGATTATACAATTATCATTATTGATATTATTATTTTAATTTTATAATCTACATTCAAGCTTTATTACTCATATTAGATTTTAGATATTATACATTGTAAAGGAAAATTTTTTCTTCTGGCATAAAGACAAAATAATAGCACATCCTTCAATAGATCGAATCCAGGATTCTAGTTGTTTTTTTCTTTTTATTTCACCCTTAAAATAATTCTAATATTGCCAAATTATTGGTGAGCATCACTTTCACTGGTAGGAAATTTAGTAGTTGCTGCACTTCTTTTTCTTTCTGTTAGCTATTATGAATACTAATTATTCTCTTTTCTTCTCTAGGCATTAGTTTTCCCTCTTATCCTTTGATAACATTTCAAAACCCTTTACCATTCTAGCAAGTCTTTCATGGATGAACTTTGGTTTGCCAATGTCTTTCTTCACATCAGTGTTTATTACTTTACCTTTTTATTCTTGTGTACTTACTACATTTTCATATGATATGTAAATTCTCTTGAATATAACTGAGCTAATGAAATAAATAATACATATTTTAAAAAGTAATATTGACCTAGTTTGCCAGAACTGCTGTAACAAATTATAGCATACTGGCTGGCTTAAACAGCAGGAATTTATTGCCTCACAGTTTCGGAGGCTAGATATCAAAATTCAAGATATAAGAAGGATCATGCTTTCTCTGAAGTCTGTAGCGCTCTGGTGGTTCATAACTCAATCCCTGGCTCTGTCACAGGACTGTCTCTCTCCCTATCTGTCCCCTACTAATGTGTCCAAATTTCCTCTGCTTATGAGGACTCCATTCACATTGGTTTAAGGCCCTGTATTAGTCAGCCAAAGAGGTGCCTTTGAAAAATATACCAATAATTGGTCTTTATAAAGGGTATTTATTTGGGGTAGAAGCTTACAGTTACCAGGCCACAAAGGATAAGTATCTTCCTTCACCAAAGTCCACATGTTGGAGCAAGACGGCTGCCGACGTCTCCAGGGTTCAGGCTTCTGGGTTCCTCTGTTCCCGGGGCTGCGTTTCTCTCCGGGCTTAGCTTCCGTTTCCTCCACAAGTTCAGCTATAGACCATGAGGCTCTCTACACTTTGCGTCTCTCCACAAGGCCAGCTGTAGACATCAGGCGAACGGCTCACTTGTCTTCTCCTGGAGCGCTCCTCTCCAACATCAGAACTGCTTCTCAGAAATCTGCTTCTCAAATCTGCTGCCTTGCCTTTTATACTTGAGACCACACCCACTGAGGGGCGGGGCTCAATGCCCTCCTGACTTGTGGCCCAGTTAACACCCTAATCATAAACCAATCATACCCAGATGAACAGATCAGTTTACAGGCATGATTCAATTTATATTTTTGGAATTCATAATTAGATAAAATTGTCAAACCATTACAGGTCCTCCATGGTTCTGTTTGACCTCACAACTAACAATGTCTTGAAAGATCCAGTTGCAAATAGGTTTACTTCCATAGGACCAGGAGTTAGAACAACTTGAATATGCCTTTATGAGGAGCATGATTTCATCCACAACTAATATAAAATGTAAAAATAAAAAGTAAAGCAAATTATATTCAAAATATTTTTCATGTGTGTAATGTTTTAGGTAAATTGTAGTTTACTTGTGAATTTAATTTGATTCTTAAAATCAGGAAATAATTTTCAAACATATAATTTCTGAAATAACTTCTAAGCCACAGAGTACACAACTATAACATAATATGTGGCATATGAAAACTGGTATGTTTGTAACTACACACTTTAGAAAACACAATAGAAATCTCATAATGGCAAGACTATTATTTCAAAGATTGAAAATGGCACTCAATGGTTATAAATTCCACTGCTCATAAACCAAACGGGGACACATATTATTATGTAAATAACCCAGAAAATAAAGTTTGTGTTTTCCTACTGTTTCATTGTCCTTTGCTGATTTCTTTTCTACTTTTCCTCAAAATTTTAGTATAACATAGTGCTTATTGCTGGGCCTCTGATTTTTAGCCAAACTTCCTTACTAGATATCTCCTATAATTCCATGGTTTCTAAATGTGGTCTATCTGTTACATTGCTAGGCCTGACTGTCTGATTCAACATCTGTACTTGTATCCAGTAAGTTCTACTTGAAGAAGAGACCTTTTCATTTTGTGCCATCTATGCTTCCAAAGACCAAGTTCAATAAACCCTTCCCCCACCCCGCTTTCTGACAAACCCTCTGGCTAGTCTGCTTGCTTCAGGTCTTACCCTTTGAAGAATTTATTCTTTACGTCACAGTGAAAGTAACCAATTATAAATGTAAATGTGACAATGGCACCACCTTGCTTAAAGCTTCCAATAGAATCTCAGTATCCTTGAAAGAAAATTCACATCCCTTACCATAGCCTATTTCCTTCTTCTCTTCTCCAATCACATCTTATATCAATTTTGCTCTTTTTCATTTCCTTCTGTAGCTTAAACAGACAAGTTTATTCTCATCTCAGAAGTTTTGCATTTGCTTTCCTCTTTGCAGGACAATTCTGATCCTGCCTTTTCCCTTGGCTCTTATCTTTCAGATCTTTCACTCCTTTTAGAAGTCCACCTTAACCATTCCACTCCACCAAGTCATTCTTTTCCACAACTTCTATTTTTTTTTTCCTTTATAAACTCTTACATGATCTCCTCCTTTTCTACTTTAACATCATCACACCATCTCCTGCCACTTTGTTCCTCAATCTACATTCTGGGCTCTCTTCCAGTTCATTGAAGGCATGAAGCTACTTTCTGCCTCAGGATCTTTGTACAAGCTCTTCCCTCTCTTTGGAATAATCCACCCCCCACCAGATAATATTCTTGCCTGGGCAATTCCTACTCATCTATTAGCTGTCTCAGCTTAAATCTCACTTCTTCAAGTAAATCTTCTGGGGATCCAAGTTTGGTTCAGTTCTCCCTCTTTCAATTCTTATTACATCCTACATTCCCCCCTCATAGCACAAATCAAAGTTGTCATTAAATAGTCTATTATATTATTAAAGTTTTAATGTCTGTCTCCCCATCATAGATGAAATTTATGGAGAGTAGGTCCTTATCCATGGGTCGCAGCAATATCCCCTGTATGTAACCTAATAGGTGTTGTATTTCCTGCATCCAGCCACATAGTTGATATTCTACAAATAATTAACAGAATAAATAAAAGAAAATTAAATATTTGAATGTTTATTATACTGTATATTGCAACTATTTTGGAAGGTTATCTCTCCATTTTCTTTGGGGGAAAACAGACTTCACCAGATACAGAGTTTTTGTTATAGCTGATCTGCTAAAGACCCAAGTGCAGATACTGATGGATTTAGCTGATGGCATATGGAGAAATCCTTGATAGTCACATATATTACTGGAAAAAAGAATTTTCAGATGAGAGAGGGATCTGCTGATTTCTGTGGAAGTGAGCTGGAGCTTGCTCTAGAAACAAACTAGTTAATGAAAGTAGTGCTATGACTTGTAGATCTGATGGGCAATGTTGGGGATTATAGAGGTGAAAATCAAGGGAAGATCATTTATGGGGAGAATGCCATTTGGTCTGTGCTTGTCTGGAATACAATCAAGTTGAGTTATGGTTCCGATGAGGAAGTTGTCGGAGATTAATAGGTCAAGGAGCCTGGATCAGAGTGAAATCATCAATTACTCATGGACTGAAGAAGCAAGGAAGAATGAGTACTAGAGGTTGAGTTCAGATTAGAACCAGGAGAGAATTGCTGTTGAATACCAACTAAGAGAGGCTGAGGCCAGAAGTGACATGATCTTGAGGTGGGGGTGGTTCTGAAAATTCTGGTCGAAATTGGAAATGGAATGGCAGACTAGGGATTGAGCTTCTTTGAGAAGAGCCACCTGAGATGAAGCTCCAGGACACTGGGCGACTTCAGTGAATGAGTTGTTTTAAAGAACACATCAATTCTCATTGGTGGCCTCCATGTGGCCATCAGTCATCTTATGGAGGATTAATATAGGCAAGATAAGGAGGCAGGGTGACATCTGGTATAGGCAAAAACAGCCATATTCAGGTGGTCAGAAGCAGAGATGGATGACATAGAACACACTATTTGTCTCAGTTAACTCACTTTGTTCCCAAACAAATCTCAAACCCATATGGTGTGTTGGAATATGCCAAAGTCCTGACGGTGTTGGTAATTTTTTAAAGAAGGGAAGTTGGCCATTAGGATCCTCCATTGCTACCTTTTGTATATGGTACCTACTTCCTAGTTGTTTCCTTTCCAAATTTCCTGGGGCTCTCAAGTTACCCTAAACCAGTGATTTTCAAACATAAACATGCATCAGAATCACTTGAAGACTTTTTAAACTCCCATTGGGTCCCACTTTATCCCTACCCCCCACCAATTACTGATTCAGGATTGTGGGGTGGAGTCCAAGAATTTTCATTTTTAACAAGTTCACAGTGGATGCTGGTGCTGCAGGTTCAGAGACTTTGAGAACTGAGAGACTTTGAGAACAAATGCCTTAAACCATCTACTCTGCTACCCTATTCAGATTTGTCATTCCTTGAGGCTAGAGGTTCATTCACTAAAATCACATAATACCCCTGACCACAAATACACTAAAATCAAAGCTATGCTAGGGCAGCTATACTCAGCAATACTTAGATATATGATGAAATGGTGTTTAGGAATGTGTGACTGATGTCTGCAACAACTTCCCAGGCTTCCCGGGATTTTTGAAAAATAGCAAATATGTATTAATTGTGTTAGGTCTCTAATTCGAAGAACTTCAGGCAATATAACAAATGACAGGGAGAGTCTTCTGAATTTTCTGTGAGAAAGGATTTTCCCCGGCAGTGTTGATACGTTAGCACACCCAAATTTCTGCTTCTCTTCCTTCCTCAACTTCTGAACTCACATACCCTATAACTCTACAAATGTTTTTGTTATTGTTGTTGTTTTTCAGCTGTAGCATTTCATTTACAACAATCCTAGGACAGGTGGTGGAATGGGAATTGTGTGTTCAAAGGAAAGAAAGATGGATACAACATGTCTGTGTCCTTTGTAAGGCGGAAAGCACATGTGCTACATATTCAGGCCATCACCAAACTGCATTTTCAGTGAGAACACAAGAGAATACTCCCATTTGCAGGGATTATATTTTTAGTAGCATCCTGTTAGGCGATTTTTAAACAAAATAGTAGAAGTGCTAATTGCTATAGTGACCTCAAAGGTGAGAGCTTAATTCAAATTCAGTGGTTTGATTTTGCATCTTTATCTCAGCCTTAGATCAAATGGCCTAAAGCTGAAAATGACAACAAACTATTATTTTGCATTTTGGCCTGTATCAAGGAGACAGAACAGAGTACATTGGGAAAAGGGCTATGAAAACACTCTCAAAAGCTGTCAGTCATATTTTTCTTATGCAAAAGGTTTTTTAAGTATATAAAATACAAGAAAGTAAACATTCAATGTTTTTTCCAAATTGTTGTTTTTATCTTCTTTTTTTTTAATCTGCCAGGTTGTTTTGTGCTTCCTCTTCTCTTTAATCGCAAAAAAGAGATTCTGGGTGCCACTCAGTAATTCTTTAGCCAAGGTATTGTCAACCATATTACAATGGACAGGATAATTTCTTAGATATCCCCAGTTTAATAGATCAGCTGTAAGTAGTATTTGGAAAACAGAAAGAATATCCAAATTGTCGCCATCAATTCAAATTGTATCTCCTCTTACAAAGTAGCCATGAGAATTTTTCCTGAAGCACATTAGAGGTGAAGGAGTTTTGAAATTAAGGTTCACTGTCATTTAATATTAACTTGATTCATATTAACAAAAATGGGATAACTGAAATTTTATTCAATTTCAAATCTATAATCAGAAATGAAACGGGAGACATTACCACTGAGCAAGCATTAATAAAAGATAAGAGGATACTGTGAACAACTGTATGCCAACAAACTAGACAATGCTGATTAAATGGGTAAATTACTAGAAACACATGAACAACCCACCCTAACCTTAGAAGAAATAGAAAACTTCAACAAACCAAGTAAAGAAATTAAAACAGTCAAAAAAGACCTCCCCCATTAAAAGTCCAGTACCAGATGGCTTCACAGGTGAATTCTAGCAATCATTTAAAGAAGTTTTAATACCAATTCAAGCTGCCACAGACAGGGCAAAAGCCGCCACGGGCAGGGCATGTCGCCCGCGAATGGAGCGCAGCCAGCCACCTGCGAACTGAAAGCCGGCCGTGAATGGACGCAGAAGCCACCTACAAGCGGGGAAAGCTGTGCCTGCGCATTGACCACTCTCGCCGCAGTGGGGGGGAAAGGGGAGATATGTAATAAAATAAATAAATAAATCTTTTAAAAAAATACCAATTTGTCCAAACATTTCCCAAAATATTCACCAGGAAGTAATGCTACCAAACTCATTCTATGAAGTTAATATCACCCTAATACTGAAGTCAAATAAAAATATTACTAAAAACGAAAATTACAGACTAATTTCTCTAATGAATATAGATGCAGAATTCCTCAACAAAATACTTGCTAACCGAATCCAAAAACACATTGTATTCTGATTACTGTAATAAATGGTTTCCTTAACAGGTTTGATTTTGTTCAGCCTCACATTGGGTCCTACTCTACAAGGCTTCTTTACAATGCTCTAATAGTTATTCAATTTCCTTAAAATATGTTACACTTACCAATATAATATCATTTCATTTAACATATTGTAATAGGTACATAGAGAATATATAGTAATAGATGAACTTGCGCACAAGGAGCTTATAATCTTTGGTAGGTTGAATTGCAAGAGAGATTTTTCAGATGCCAGAATTGAGTCCATTTAAAATCAAATATAAGAAAAAACAAAGGGAAAAAAGAAAGGGAGAGAGGGAGGGAGGGACGGAGGAAGGAAGGAAGGAAGGAAGAAAAAAGAGAGGGAGCAAGAAGGAAAGGAAGGAAAAAGAAAAGAAATCAAGAGAGAAAGAGAGGCCGCCTTTCTTTATTTATTGCCAAAAAATTTCACTTTTCCAAAATGACTCTTAGGCAATTCCTTTACCTACTCCAGGCAATTCCTCTGCTACTCCAATTGATGCAAAACCTCTTCCTACCACTCAGCTATTCTGTCCAACCCAGCATCTCTAACCACCTATTCTGTCTGGCTAGGTTATTGTGATTATCCCAGTTCCCTCCAGTTTACCTAGCTATTTCAATTGGACCAGATAAGGAATACTGAAACTGCTTCTTCAAGGATGCAACTCCTCCAACTGGTATAAGTCCTCTTCTACAAGCCCAGCTACTCTTACTGAGCCAGCTATTCCTGACTAACTCAACTATTCTCTGGAGCCAGATAGTCCTATTTCTTAAACTTTACTTCTTGTACTTATCTTTCACGACCTTCAAGAAATCTAACTAGTCTTATCTTCTCTTTTTGAATTTCATAATACTAGAGTCAGCTAGCTGAGTTGTTAGTTCTTCCATAGCCTTGGGACCCATTTATGATCTCTCACTTTGTCCACTCTCCGGGTGTATGGTTGAAGCTCCTGCTTTTGTTTCTTACTTGTGTTTCTAACTTCACCCAACTGAACTCAAGTCCCTATGCCCTTTCTCTTCTTTTGGAATTGTTTTGTTTTTAAGTAAAAGAAAACATTAGCAACAGGATCTATTTGCACGTAATATCATATATGGATCCACCAAATAATAAGCAAGTAAAATGTGGAAATGTTCTGGTATCAAATTTTGCTCTCTTTGCTTATGATTTGCCCCACAAGTGAGTGCCTAGACACATAGAAAATGGTTTGAAAATCATTGATTTAGGACAGGGGTTGTCAGACTGCAGGCCATGGTACAAATCAAGCTCACTGCCTGTTTTTGTATGGCCCATGAATTAAAGCTCACTGCTTTACATTTTTAAATGGTTGAAAAATATCAAAAGAAGAACAATATTTCTTGAATCTGAAAAATATGTGAAATTAAAATTCCAGCTTCTGCAAGTGAAAATTTATTGGGACACAGTCTGGCTCAGAGCTGAGTAGTCACAACAGAAACCATATGACAACCAAAGCCTAAAATATCCACTATGTGATCTTCTATAGCAAAAGTTTGCCAAACCGCAATATAGAACATGAGCTCTCACAGTTGTTTACCCATGAAAATCATGGTGCTTTTTAAGAAATGTAATAAAATGCAATCATATTCAACCTTCAGTAACTGAATAATTGTGAGTTAAATTATATGTGTTAGTATATGTAAGCATTATTGTATCAAAGTCTTAAGAAATATCTGTAAAAAATAGCTTAAAATTGAGAAAAATATTTTTTAATTGGAAGAAAAAAGCACCATTTTTCAACTTTATCAGTAGAATACTTTAGTCCAACTCACTGAACAGCTTTGCTCTAAAGGCACATCATTTTTGAAATTCTGAACTCAGGCTCCTGGTATTGACCTTCCACCCATTTCCTGACTCAGCTCTAATAAGGGCCAAGAAAAGATCCCAATTCATTTCACCTGTCAACCTCTTCTCCTGAAGGCTGCTGGAAGAGCTATGCTCTGTGGTATCCACATTCTATTTGAAACAGTGCATGGTAAGTTTTATGAGAAATCTGACCAAAATGAAATATATGTTAAATATTAATCTATTTAGTGAATGTAGAAATATTCCCTTAAGGGATAATATTTGAGATGATCATTAGTAAATGATAGGCACTTTGACAGGTGGAAATTGGAGTTTGAGTGATATTTTAGATGGAAAGTATTGCTTGAATAGAAATCCATAGGTGGGGGAGCATTTGAGAAATGTAAGATATTCCGAAATGATCGGAACAAATGGTACATATATAAAAAATTAATTTGGAGATATAGGTTTGACTCATAATGTGAACTGTTTTGAATATGGCCATAATTTAGTAAAGCAGTGGAAAGCCCCTAAAATTTTTAGAAAATAGAGAGATATAATCAGAGTTGCACTTTTGAGCTATAATCTCTAAAATGGTGTGTGCATAACGAGGGTTTAGGCAACACAACCCATTAGTATACAGAAGACAATATTAGAAGTTCTTAGATTTATTTATTAATTTACAAATGAAAATAATGAGCTTTAAAAAAATATATTCGTTATTTTTTCTAAAAGATACTTAGATTATATAAAATGTTACATAAAGAAGTTTAAGGGGCCGGCTGTAGCTCAGTTGGTAGGGTGCTGGTTTACCACATGAGAGGCCCCAGGTTCAGTTCCCAGGGCCTCCTTGAGCGGGCAGACTGCCTTGAGAA
>PVKH010003636.1:0-24648 GCA_004027955.1 Chaetophractus vellerosus
CACAGTTCAGGCCATAGACAACCCTCTCTCCCTTACAGTTCCGAATGATACATGATCATACAAACTGGTCTACATCCTCCATTGCAGCATCATCCATGACAATTCCCAGGTACCCCCCCACCAAAAAATAAATAAATAATAAAAAAATAAAAAAATAAAAAACCCGCATTACAATTGCTCTTCCCTCACCCTGCTCCCAAAGTGTCCAGTGACCCTGGCTCCACATAATTTTGCAATTTCTTGCATTGCGAATATCATAAGTCTATATCAAGACTCCAACAAGTCCATTCTAGTCCATAGTTCTTCCCCCAAACCCAAGAAGTCTGGAATGGTGATATCCCCTCCACAATGGAAGGGAATATCCTGCCTGCAGCTGCAGGCTCTCTGGAATCCCCTGCATAGCCATTTTCCATCGTCAACTCCCAACTAGGTGTCCTGGTTGAGTCCATTGAGTTGTAGCATAGGAGTTGCAGGTCCACAGAGTTTCTGGACCCAGTTGGCTTATGGTCAGCCTTTGTCTCTGGTCTATGGAAGTACACCTAAAACTCTGGCATCAAATATAGGTTTGAATAGAAGAGACATTTGGACCATGTGCAGTGTAGACATATTTTGGTCACTTTCTATCACTCTCAGGAGCAAGAATTCCAAGTTAGATCCCACCAGTAAGGCACCAAATTCTGGGCTTATCTGCCCTGGTATAGGACCTTGATATCTCCAAAGCCCTCTGGGGGCTCTCTATTTGGGGTGATTTCCATATTGGAAGTCTAGGAGGTCCTACTGGGATTTGCATAAGTGTTACCTCTGGGTTGCCCTCACGAATCAGTTTGAAGTCTCTTAGCCCTATGAACTGATTTGTCTTTAACATTTCCACCTTTTATTTGAAGTCTTTTCCCAGTTTTACTGCCCATTGGCATTTGTTAGTAATCCCTCATTGAAAGGGAGATTCATCCCCAGGGGTCATGTCACATGCTGGGAGGAAGGTAATGTATTCATATTCTGAGTTTGGCTTAAAGAGAGGCCACATTGAGCAACAAGAAGGTTCTCCAGAGGCAACTCTTAGGCACCCCTTAGCACTAGGCTATTTCAATTTCTTAACAGCAATGACTCATAAGGCTAGTCATCAATAACAGGGACACATCAATGGATTATCTTCCTTTGCCAGTCACTGCCCCTGTACTCAGGGGGATGTTGCTACTTATCTGGGGAATATGACAGAGATCTCCAGGATGGGAGTTCAGTGTTCTCCCAATTAGTGACTAATACTTCACTCCATGACCATGTCCCATGAGACTTTGAACAATTATGTATGACTTTTATGTATGTTCAGGTGGACTTCCTACCATGCACCCCCAACCTTGACAGCCCCCATCCAATACTCCTTTCCCATCCCCATTGTGACCCTTCTGTGATCCATAACCTCTTCACATGTGAAGCCATCACAGTAGCCAATTGTAATGAATAGGAAAATGAAATAATAATGGTTTTTAAATGGAAGAGTTAAAATATAGGTGAACTTGTTAATACAAAATAATTTTAGAAAATTAAAAATATAAATAATAAATAGAAAAAGGAAAACAAGATTTTATTAAATGATTGGGCTATTCAAAAAATTAAAAATATATAAATAAATAAAAATAAAAAATATATGTTTATAATTATATATATATGTATAAATTTTTCTTTTTTTCCCCGAATTCCCAAATTGTGCCTAGTAGGTGTAATTTCTGGTGTCCAGTCTATTTCATGACAGTTTCCTCTTATCACTCTCAGGCTGCCCTCCTTTTATTATTTAATTTTCAAAGAAGCTTTGGGTCACAGCAGAGCCACAGACAAAATACAAGACATTCTTATGTACTCAACCCCCCCTCCATTTCTCCCCATACCAAAATCGTTTTGTGTGTGAATGGCAGCCCCAACATAACTGACATACAGATAGTGAAACATAATTCCTCAACATTGTTATTGGTCCACATCGAGGTCCCCATTTTAGATCGTACACTTTTGTAATTTTTGATGCCTGTCATCTTGTCCCATATCCACCACCGCAAGGCAATGGAAAACACTTCCATGGGCCATTAAATGGCCTATATTCGATCTTCCATGTCCCTCCCCAACACCCCTGGGCCCACAACCCCCTCCGGCTCAACTCCCCAGATGATAGGATTCACAGATTCCCAACATAGAGTGTCCTGGCTCACCAGTTCATCCCCCACTGTGGAACATCCCTAACATCACTTAAATGCAAGAGTCAAAATATAGGAAATCTTAAAGAGTAAAAAACAGTTAGAAAAAAAATTATAAGACTAAAAATAGGAGAAATAAAATAAAATTAAATTAAATTAAAAAAATTATTTAAAAAAAAAAGAGAAAACTAGACGTTTCCAGCAGACTGGTCTCTTCACACTATGTGGAAAGAAAATAAAAGAAAAGAAAAAAACTTAAAAAAAATAAGAAAAAATTAAAAAAAATAATAAGAACTACATGTATACAAAAATTTTTGCCCGATTTTGCCTTGTCGGTGCTATCTATGATGTCCAGTCTGTTTTGTGGCATCTTTCTCTTCTCACTCTCAAGCATCCGACCTTTTTACATTTAGTTTTCAAAAAAATTTTAGGTCACAGCAGAGTCATACACAGACTACCAGACAATCTCATATATTCCACCTCCTCCTCCATTCCCCTCCTTACCAAAACCTATTGTATGTGGATGACAGCACCAACATAACTGACAAACAGATAGTGAAGTGTGTTTCCCCAACATTGTCATTGGTGCACATCAAGGTCCACATTTTAGTTCGTGTACTTTTATAAATTTTCATGATTTTCACCTTGTCCCATGTCCACCACTGGAAGGCAATGGAAAACACTTCCATGTGCCAACAAGCCCCTCGTTCAATCTACCCCATCCTTCCCCACCACACCAGGGCCCACAATGTCCCCTAGGCTTGACTCTCCAGATGACAGGATTCACAGATTCATGCCAACTAGTGACCTTGCTCACTGGTTCATCCTCCACCAGGTACCATCCCTGCTCCTATGCCGCCCCTCTATCAATTTCTGAATGAAAGAAACCTATAAAAATGGGGATCCCATCGCCTTCCCCCCTGCCAAGCAGGTTTTCCACCCACCAACTCACTACACCACTACAGAAAGAACATTCTTACACTTCCCCAAGGCCTCCCGTAAATACACGCCCCTGAATGCACCCCAACACTATCCCCCAAGCTGAGGCACCTCCGCTCCACTCTGTGAAGAGAGCACTCCCACCTCTTCAGTCTCCACCTCTCAGCCCTGCATCCCAAGCATTCATTCGGACCCCTCTCCATCCCCACAAGTTTCCTGAGGTCTCCAACCTGCCCCTCCCAGTCATCCCAGCCAGCAACCCTGCACCACAAAACCCTACCATATCACCACACACCTGTCCCATTCCCGTAACATGCAGCCATGCTCTATCACCTCGCTACAGATTATATCCCTATGGATGATGTCTCACTACTTTCTCTTCACTTTCTCTTTCCTTTAAACCTATTTTTCAGACCCGAGTTCTCAGGGACTGCCCACATTCCTTTATTCATATCAGTGAGGTCATGTACAGCTCATCCTTCAATGCCTGACTTGCTTTGCTCAAAATGAGGTCTTCAAGATTCATCCATGTTACCCCATGTGTTAGCACTTTGTTCCTTCTTACTGCTGAGTAGTATTCCATTCTATGTATGTACCACATTTTGCTTATCCATTCATCTGCTGTCAGGCACCTGGGTTGATTCCAACTTTTGGCAATTGTGAACAATGCTGCTATGAACATTGGTGTACATATATCTGTTTGTGTCTTTGCTTTCAATTCTTCTGGGTATATACCCAGCAGTGGAATTACTGGGTCATATGGAAGATCTATATTTAGTTTTTTGAGGAACCGCCATATTGTCCTCCACAGTGGCTGTAACAATCCAAAATCCCACCAGCAGTGGATGAGGGTACCCATTCCTCCACAACCTCTCCAGCATTTATAGTCTGCAGTTTTTTTAATAGTCACCATTCTGATGGGTGTAAGATGGTATCTCATTGTAGTTTTGATTTGTATTTCTCTTATCACTAGAGATGCCAAGCATTTTTTCATGTGCCTTTTAGCCATTTGTATTTCTTCCTTGGAGAAGTGTCTTTTCAGGTTACTTGCCCATTTTTTAAATGGGTTGCTAGTTTTTTTTTTATTTTCAAGGTGTAGGATTTCTTTATATATGTAAGATATGAGGCTCCTATCAGATATATGGTTGACAAATATTTTCTACCATTGGGTAGGCTGCCTTTTTATTTTCCTGATAACATCCTTTGACGTGCAAAAGGTTTAATTTTAGGGAGATCCCATTTATCTATTTTTTCTTTTGCTGCTCATGCATTGGGTGTGAAGTCCATGAAACCATTTCCTATTAGAAAGTCCTGTAGATACTTCCCTACCTTATCCTCCAAGGTTTTTGGTCTTGGCTCTTATGTTTAGTCTTTGATCCACCTTGAATTACTTTTCATGTAGTGCGTGAGATGGTATTCCTCTCTCTGTCTCTTGCATATGGATATCCATTTCTCCATACCCCACTTGTTGAAGAGGCCATTCTCTCCCCACTGGGTGGACTTGGTGGCCTTGTCAAATATCAGGTGACTGTATATGTGAGGATCTGTATCAGAATTCTCAATCTGGTTCCACTGGTCAATGTGTCTATTCTTGTGCCAATACCATGCAGTTTTCACCACTGTAGCTCTGTAGTATGTTTTGAAGTCAGGTAGTGTGATACCTCCAACTTCATTTTTCTTCTTCAATATGTCTTTGGCAATATGGGGCTTCTTACCTTTCCAAATAAATTTTGTAATTAGTTTTTCCAGTTCCTTAAAAAATCCAGTGTTAATTTTTTTTGGGATTGCATTGAATCTGTAGATTAGCTTTGGGAGGATAGACTTCTTGATGCTATTTTGTCTTCCTATCCATCAACAGGGATTATTCTTCTATTTATTTAAGTCTTCTTCGATTTCCTTCAACAGTGTTGTGTAGTTTTCTGCATATAAGTCCTTTACATTTTAGTTAAATTTATTCCTAGGTATTTGATTCTTTTTGTTACTATTGTAAATGGTATTTTTTTCTTGATTTCCTCCTCAGATTGTTCACTGTTAGTTTACAGAAATGCTACTGATTTTTCAGCATTGATCTTAGAGCCTGCAGTGTCACTGAACTCCTTTATAACATTCAGCAGCTTAATTGTAGATTTCTCGGGACTTTCTAAGTATAGGATCATGTCATCTGCAAATAGTGAGATTTTTACTTCTTCCTTTCCAATTTGGATGCCTTTTATATCTTTGTCTTGCCTCAGTGCTCGAGCAAGTACTTCTAGTACAATGTTAAATAAGAGCGGTGATAGTGGGCATCCTTGTCTTGTTCCTGATCTCAGTGGGAAGGCCCTTAGGATTTCCCCATTGAAGGTGATGTTAGCTTTGGGTTTTTCATAAATCGCTTTTATCATCTTCAGGAAGTTTCCTTCTATTCCTATCTTTTGCAGTGTTTTTATCAGGAAACAGTGTTATATTTTGTCAAATGCTTTTTCTGCATCTATGGAGATGACTATGTGATTTTTTTCTTTCATTTTTTTTATGTGGTGTATTACATTGATTGATTTTCTTATGTTGAACCATCCTTGCACACCCGGGATAGAACCCACTTGGTCATGGTGTATAATGCTTTTGATATGTTGTTGGATGCGGGTAGCAAGTATTTTGTTGAGGATTTTTGCATCTAGGTTCAGTAGAGAGATTGGTCTGTAATTTTCCTTTCTTGTGCTGTCTTTATTTGGCTTTGGTATTAGGGTAATGTGGGCATCATATAATGAGTTACGAAGTGTTCCTTCTATTTCTACTTTTTGGAAGAGTTTAAGCAGGATTGGTGTTAGTTCTTTTCTGAATGTTTGGTAGAATTCAGCTGTGAAGCCATCTGGACCTGGGCTCTTCTTAGTTGGCAGGTTTTTGATGACTGAATCTCTCTCTTTACTTGTAATTGGACTGTTGAGTTCATCGATTTGTTCTTTCATCAGTGTAGGCTGCTTGTGCATTTCTAGGAAATGTCCATTCCCTCTAAATTATCATTCTCGTTGACATATAATTTTTCAAAGTATCCTCTTGTGATATTCTTTATTTCGGTGGGGTCAGTAGTGATATCCTTTTCTTCATTCCTCATTTTGTGTATTTGCATTTTATCTTTCTTTTTCTTTGTTAGTCTGGCTAAGGGTTTGTCAATTTTATTGATCTTCTCAAAGAACCAGCTTCTGGTTTTGTTTCTTTTTTCTAATGCTTTCATATTTTCTATTTCATTTAGCTCTGCTTTGATCTTAGTTGTTTCTTTTTTTCTGCTTCCTTTAGGATTAGTTTGTTGTTGTTTTTCCAATTCTTTCAGGTGTGCAGTTAATTCTTCAATGTTAGCTCTTTCTTCTTTTTTCATATATGCATTTACAGCTATAAATTTCCCTCTCAGTACTGCTTTGGTCGCATTCCATAGGTTTTGATATGTTGCGTTGCCATTTTCATTCGATTTGAGGTAGTTACTGATTTCCTTTGAGATTTCCTCTTTGACCCACTGTTTTTCCAAGGGTATGTTGTTTAATTTCCATATCTTCATACTTAAGGTTGTTCTCTGGCCTTTAGTGATTTCCAATTTCATTCCATTGTGGTCAGAGAAGTTGCTTTGTATAATCTCAATCATTCTGAACTAATTAGGAGTTGTTCTATTGCCTAGCATGTGGTCTATCTTGGAGTTTGATCCATGTGCGCTCGAGAAGAATGTGTATCCTGCTGTATTAGGATGCAGTGTTCTGTATATATCTATTAGGTCCAGATCTTCTAATGTATTATTCAGGTTCTTGTTTTCTTTACTGATTCTCTGTCTAGATGTTCTGTCTAATGATGATAATGGTGTATTGAATTCCCCCACTATAATTGTGGAAGTGTTTATTTCTCCACTTAGTTTTTTCAGTGTTTGCTTCACTCACATATTTGGAGGCACCCTGATTAAGTGCATAAATGTTTATGATTGTTCTTTCTTCTTGAAAGATTACCCCTTTTACTGATATGTAGTGTCCATCTCTGTCTGATATGATTGTTTTGCATTTAAAGTCTAATTTGTCTGATATTAGAATACTTACTCCTTCCCTTTTTTGGTTATTATTTACTTGTAAAATTGTTTTCCAGTCATTTACTTTTAGTCTCCTTGAATTCCCGGGCCTAAGGTGGGTGTCTTGTAAACAACATATAGATGGGTCATATTTTTTTATCCATTCTGCCAATCTGTGTCTCTTGACTGGAGAGTTTAATTCATTAACATTCAGTGTCCCTATTCTTAATGAATTTCTTACATCCTCCATATTTTCTTTCAGTTTATGTATTCCCTATGTTGTTTTTGTTTCTATTTGAGTCGTTATTGTTTTTGCAGCACTCTGCCCCAGCTTTCTCTGTCCTGTTTTTTCCTTCCATCCTTTAGAGCTTCTTTTAGTATTTCTCAAAGTGCAGGTTTCTTATTGGCATATTCCTTTATTTTCTGTTTATCTGTGAATATTTTGAACTCTCCATCATTTATGACTGCCAGCTTTGCTGGATAGAGAAATCGTGCATGGAAATTTTTTTCTTTCACTCTGTTGACTATTTCATACCATTGTCTTCTTGCCTCCATGGTTTCAGCTGAGAAGTCAGCACTTAATCTTATTGTGCTTCCTTTGTATGTGATGGTTCTCTTTTCTCTCACTGCCTTGAGTATTTTCTCTTTGTATTGAACATTAGACATTTTGACAAGTATGTGTCTTGGTGTTGGCCTGTTGGGGTTTATACTGTTTGGGGTGTGCTGTGCTTCCTGGTTGTGAACATCCATCTCGCTTACTAGGGTTGGGACTTTTCAGCCATTATTTCCTTCAAAACTCATTCTGTTCCTTTTCCCTTCTCTTCTCCTTCAGGGATGCCTATAATGCGTATTTGTGCATTTTGTGTTTTCGGTTAAATCTCTGAGTCCCTGCTGGATTTTTTTCTATCTTTTTATCTATCTTTTCTACTATCTGTTTTTTTTCAGATGTACTGTCTTCCAGATCACTGATTCTTTCTTGTGACTGTTCAAATCTGCTGTTATGTGAATCCGTCATCTTTTTGATTTCTTGGATTGTGCTATTAATTGGCATTATATCTGTTATCTTTTTATGCAAGTTTACAATTTCTTCAGTATGTGATCCCAGTGTCTTCTTAATATCCTTAATCTCTTCCTTGATTTCCAGAAGTTGGTCCATGATTAGTTGTTCTATGTTCTGTTTCTCCTCCTGATTTTTGGTTTGTTCTTTGGAATTCTCCATGTCTTCCATTTTCTCAGTATGGCTTCTAATTTTTTGTTGCCATCTGGTCATAATTTTATCTTGAATTGTTTATTCAGTTGATTAGTTTCTCTCTCAGCTCTAGAGTTTTATTTAGCTTGTGGTTCTGTGTGTGTATTAAGATTTCTCTTTGATACTTTCTTCCCCTTGTTGGATTTTCTTGCTTTTTTCTATGTTCCTTTGAAGGAAGAAGATTCTGCCAGAGCAATCGAAAGTGGTAAGAAAGGAAAAGGGATAATAGTGCTATTTATAAAAGTTAGAAGAGGGGCTGTATTAGATTTGGTATATTGAATATTTAACTCATGTAGGCAGTTTAGAACAATAGGGGAAAAAATTGGAGTGCCTACAATGGAATGGGGAATCAAATAGAGAAAAATATATAGAATATTTTATTTGACCAGAATGATGAGAGAGAGAACTAATGAAGAATAGGCTGAAAAAAAAAGCTAATTCAACAAGAAAGAAAGAAGAGAGAACAGAATAGACAAGATAGAAGTTAACAAGGGTGAATTTGAGAGCAAATGAAAAATGGTGGAATGTAAGGACCACAACAGAAAGCTGAAGGTAGAAAGATGTAAGAAGGAGAGGAGATAGTGTTGGTAGACACAATCACTATAAAGAGTGGGTGGAAAGTCAAGGATGAAGAAGGCCAGCAAAGAAGAAAAAAGCTATCAGCACCTAATTTAAAAAACAAAACAAAACAAAAATACACACCAACAACAAGGAGGGGAGAGAAGAGGTAAGAAGCATACAAGCATGCAATTAAATCTTAAGGAAAAAACAGTTTTCATTTTGGGCACTTGTGGAGCCTCTCAACTTGTGTTCATTAATCAATTGCCTTGCAATCTTCTCTCTGCAGGCTTTGAGGCAGAATTCGGCAATTAAAGCAAGTCAATACATTTCTATTTTTTTATGAAATAAGGGTCCTTAAAGAACTCTTCTTCTAGACCACCCCCTTCTGTGAGGGGACCCCAAATAGGCTCATGGAGACTTATCTATTACTTCCCACTGCCTGACTCTGCCAGGGTAGCTGAGAGTGTGTTACTCAGCATGGAGCTGTAAAATGGCTGGGACCACCCTTTGCTGATCCTTGCTTCTGTGCTGCTGTTAAGCAGATTCACCCCTCCCCTCAGCCCAGCACCACTTCCAGCCAGCTAATACACTCCTGTAATTGCTAGGGGGTTCCAGTGATCAAACCCACAGAAAGGAAACCCCTCTCCACCCCCTGTCAGAACTTTTACATTCTTGGGGTTTATTCTCCCCATCAGAGGTCTACTGGTGAGGATTCAGACTGCCCAGTCCCCCTCACAGAGAATGGGACTGAGCCACCTGTGTTTCTGGCTGGGAAGTAAAGAGCTCACAAGTTTATGCTGAACAGTCAAACTCACACTCCAATTGCCTCAAGTTTGATGCACTTAAATCTTCTTTGTCCCAGGCTCCCAGCACATACCATGCTGTCCGGCTCCCATCCCCAGTCAGCCTTCCTCTGCTTCATAGCTGGTGAGTGCATGCCTAAACCTATGCCATCTTGTCCCTTCTCTCCAAATACCTAAAACACAAATCTTGAGAGAGAGAAATGTAACAAATATATGAAATTATATGTTTTCATAAAACATGAGTGAGTTGAAACTAAACATACCAATCATCAATAAATGTGAATGAATGTAATTGGTACATCTAAAAAAACCACAAATTTATCCAATTTAATACCCTATACAAGGCCTAAGTATATTCTATATATGAAAAAAACACCTAAAATAAAGTGATTTAGAAAGGGCTAAATAAAAAGGGATGGATAAAGTTACAATAGGGAGATAGCAAAGAGCAGGGCTAGTGGTCCTGATAATGGATTAAGTAGTAAGTAGAAAATAAGCCCAAAAAAGGCACAGCAAAGATGGACACATTTTAATGCCAAAATTGAAATTTATGATAAAGAAATGACATAAAAATTTGCTCACTAGATAACAGAACAATAACCTTTATTAAGCATATTAAATATGCAAGAAGACAAATGAATAATATATATAATATATATAATAGTATAATATTATTAAAACTTTTAATACACCTCTTTACATACAAGACAGGTCAATTGGACAATATATAAGTAATGGAAATAGAAGGCATAAATAATATAATCAATAAGGGACTTATTAAATATAGAATGTTGTTAGAACATAAACCTTCTTCTCAAACACCAAAGGAATATTTGGAAATTGATTAGATAACAGTTCATAAAGAAAATATCAGTACATTCAATACATACAAATATTTTCAACAGCACTCACTGATTTACAATTCAATAAAAATACAAACATACTTACAGAAGCAAATATACAAAGAAACACAGAAAGGACATTCCACCTGGGTATTTAAAAACTTTCTATGAATTTATTTTGTGGTGAATGGAGATACTAAAAGTGAAATTATAGAATGTTTTAAAACAATGACAATGAAATACTAAACACCAAGGTAAATGATATATGTTTAAGGCAAAAAGAAAGGAAGGGAAGGAATAGAAGGGATGATAAGGTGACAATGAAAGGAACACAACTTTAAAACTTATTACACAGCTACAGTAACAAAACAACTGGTACTGTCATGAGAGCATATAGACTAAGAATCACATTGAGAGATCAGATATAAACTCTTACTTCTAGGGCCAATTGATTTTTGACAATGGTGCCATTTCCACTCAGTGGAGAATGAATAGTCTTTTCGACAATGGTGATGGGAAAAGTGGATACCCATATGCAAAATAATGTATACCTCCCACCATATACAAAAATTAGCTTCATATGGCTCAAAGACCTAAATATAACCAAGACTATAAAACTCCCAGAATAAAAAGGAAGGACACATTTTCAGGACCCTGTGCTAGGTAAAGGTTTCTTAGACTTTACATCAAAAGCATAAGCATGGGAGCTCAGTGGTTGAGCAACTACTTCCCATGTACAAGGTCCCAGGTTCAATGCCAGTACCTCCTATAAAAAAAAGCACAAGCTGCAAAAGAAAAATAGATAAATGGGACTTCATTGAAATTAAAACATTTGTGCATAAAGGATTGCCTCATGAAGGTAAAAAGCCAGCCTACACAATGGGAGAAAATATTTGGAAACCATATATCTGAAAAGGGTTTAATTTCCTGAATATATATTTTAAAACCCTATAACTCAACAAAAAGACAAACAACTTCACCAAAAATGTGGGCAAAGACATGAATAGACATTTCTCTAAAGACCAATAAGCTCACAAAAAGATGTCCAAGATCATTAGCCTTTAAGGAATTACAAATCAAATGGCTACTATTAAAAAAAAAAACAATAAATAACATGTGTTGGAGACATGTGGAGAAATGTTCATTGTTGGTGGAAATGTAAAATGGTGCAGCCACTGTGGGAAACAGTTTAGTGGTTTCCCAGATAGTTAAGTATAGAATTATTATATGGCCCTTCTTGGTATATAACCAAAAATATTGAAAGCAGGGATTTGGACATAATTTTGCACATCAATATTCATAGTGGCATTATTCACAACAGCCAGATGATAAAAATAATCAAATGTCCATCAACAGATGAATGGATAAAAAAATATGGTATATGCATACATTGAAATACTCTTGTCATAAAAGGAATGAAGTTCTGATACAAGTAAAAACATGGATGAACTTTGAAGACATAATGTTGAGTAAAATCAGCCAGACACAAAAGGGCAAATAGTGTATGATCTCACTGATATTAAATAATTAGACTAAGCACATTCACAGAGTCAGAAAACAAAATACAGGTTACCAGAGGTAGGGGAGAGGGTAGGAAATGGGGAGTTAATGGGTACTGAGTTTCTGTTTGTATTGATAGAAAAATTTTGCAAATGGATGGTGGTGATAGCAGTATAACATTGTGAATATAATTAAACACCACTGAATTATATATTTTGATGTGGCTTAAAGGGGACATTTAAAGTTATATGTATAGGAACTGGCTGTAGCTCAATTGGTAGGGCTCCATTTTACCACATGGGAGGCCCCAGGTTTGGTTCCCGGGGGCTCCTTGAGAAGGCAAGCTGCTGCGAGCAGGGCAAGCTGTCGTGCACAGGCAGGCTGCCGCATGGTGAGCTGACTCGGCGGGATGCCGCAGCAGGGGGAGACAAGCAGACACAGAAGAATGCAAAAAAGTAAAATGAACACAGCAAGAACAAGCAGCAAGGGGGGGGGTTATATAAATAAATTTAAAAAAATCTTTTAAAAATAAATAAAGTTATATGTATCTATGTTACTAAAATATTTTTAAATAGAACTGTACAATGTAAACAGTGAGCCCGAATGTCAACTATGTATTACAGCTAATAGTATAATTGTAAAAATATTCTTTCATCAATTTTTAGAAAGTCTCAATACTAGCAAAGTATTAATATTAGAGAAAACTGTGAGTATAAAGGGGGTTACATGGGAACTCTGTATTTTCTGCATGATATTTTTGTAAACCTAAAACTTCTCTAATTAAATAAAATGAAAGGGACAGAATGGATCAGGAAATCTCAGAGGAGGAAGTGTAAAAATCATGTTTGGTCATATCCCTAGCCAATATTTGAGTACCCTCAGGAATCTCTGACAGTGAGTCACTCAGTCTCCACTTCATCATATTCCAGTATAGATTACAACTTTCATAAATGAATGATTTTGGAACAGTCTTCCTTAAATTAAGAAAAGTTCTACCTCTCCATAAGTTTCTCACATTATACCTATTTGTATCTCATGGCAAAAACTACTACAACTTTTGCAACTAACCCTCAGTCCTTCTATTTTCCAGCTAATCATCCTTCAATATCTGTGACCAGTTTCTATCTATTTGTTGTGTCTTCTTTTCTTTATAAGACTTTTTATGGTCTGAGATTATATTAAGGATTTGTTTCCCTGTTTATTGTCTTTCTTTCTGACTAAATTATAAATGCCATAGAGACAAGAACTTTGTCAATTTTGTTCATGTCTTTACCAATAGTATGAGAAATATGGCCAGGCAGGCATTGTGTATACAGCAAGATTTTGTTAAAAAGATGACTAAGAGAATGAATAAGTAATGAATGTATGATTTCATCCCCCTTCTCCATCATAGTAAGACTACTCTGAATATACTTCAGAATGCCTATTTCCACTTGAAAAGCAATATCCACAGAATACATTATTTTCAAATAGAAGTAGACAATCAATGTAGTGTAAATAATGACAAATTTTTCTCATTCTAAATACTAAAATATAGCTAATACAGACAAGGTAGCTATACTGTTTACTTATCTGGACTATATTATCAAAAACAAAACAAAAACTTTTGATTCTGCAGTGACTCTGCCACTCTCTACGTTTTTGTCCAGAAGTAAAGAATCTGTGACTAATGTAAATTTGAATCTCATTAAATGGGGCCATCACTGCATCCTCTAGAGATCATTGTGTATCATGATTCTGTATCCATCATATTAACTGCTCTCACATCTTCACAGCATCTATAAATGTGAATAATACTTTTTCAATATTCTCATTCAACTCATTGACAAGAAACAAAAACACTAAACCACATATCTTGAGTTCTGGTTTCCTCATGTCCCTACGCTATTAGATGCTTGGAATGATGTATTAACATGGGAACCACCAGCATGATTGTGTTTCTTTTCCTGAAAGAGTTGTATCCTTGCATCAAAGAGAAATGGTGGATATAGGAAAAATCACAGGGTGTGCAAAAATTGGGGCTCCCACAGTGGGTAGAAAAGAGCTAAAGAATTCAGGAGGAAAAATAAAACAGTCTATATCATTAACATGATTATTCTGATACAAAATCAAGGAATTAATTCAACTATCCAGATGGGAGCCATGCTCTACTAGACTTTGTGCTAGATAGTCACAACCTTAGTGCCTCCAAAGAGAGATAATAACTTAAGGACAGTTATTATTGATCTTTACTGAATGTGTTTACATTGTTTGTAAGACAAGTTTATGTCTTTGCCACCTCTTAGCCTAACCTTCACCCTAATCCTAGTTCTCTCTCTCTCTCCCCTCCTTCCTTTCTCCTCTCCCCCCACTGCTTCCCCACTCTTTCCCTTGAGCACATTCACACACACACCTACACACACAGTGCTATGCCCTGTCATGCTGCTTGTGAGTTACTCCCATATACATCAGTATTATCATTCTAGAGATAATAGTCTGATATCCTATCCTCTGTGATACAGCTCAATATTACTCAGGATGCACCACAACCTTCCTTTCTTTTCAGCAATTTCCTAAACTCTCTGTCTTTACTTGTTTGAGCTTTTACATTGTTCAGTGCTTTTTGCTCCTTATCTCTGAAGTTTTCTAAATTTCTGTGAATGTAATTGGAAACAGCTTCCTCCCTGCTCTCTTCTGCTATTTAAGTATTTCATAATTAGCAGATTCCCCAGAAATACAGACACACACATACACACCATAATTTATCTAAAAGTTGTTCTTCATTATTAAGCACTATACTCCCCATGGCTCCATCTCAATATCCTGAAGGCCCCTCCTCTCAAAAAGTTGAAAGACACTTCTTTTCCTTCCCTTCAGAAATTTTGATCCAATTAACATCATCCTTTCTCAAACACAACCCTTAAATCACTCTATTTATCAGTGCACGTTCAAAATTAATATATTCAATGTATTCTTTTTTACATTGTTTTCCCTCCCTTTACTGGTGAATCCTGTTTCTCTAGTACATAAAATATTCCCAAAGATTATATTGCCTCTCAGAAATTCTTAGTGTTTGATAATCTCAAAAATTATCTCAAAAATTCTCAAGGGATAAAAATAGAATCCCCATTGCCTGGAGGACTATATTCCCCCAACCACCTTCCTCCGTGGTTTCTTCACATCCTTGTTCCTCAGGCTGTAGATCAGGGGATTCAGCATAGGGATCACTGTGGTGTAAAACACGGAGGACATCTTCCCCTGCTCCATATTATTGCTAGAAGGGGACTTGAAATACATGAATGTTATAGATCCAAAAAAGATTCCCACAGCCATAAGATGGAAGCTGCAAGTGCCAAAGGCTTTGGACCTCCCCTCAGTGGAGCAAATATGGAGGATATGGGAGAGGATGAAAGAATAAGAGATAAGAACAGCCAGGGTAGGTGGTAGGGTATCAACTGCATGAATAATAAACAGCAGTATCTCATAGAGGTGGGTACTAGAGCAAGAGAGAGCCAACGTGGGAAGAATATCACAAAAATAAGGATTGACAATATGAGATCCATAGAAGGACAGCATTGACATAAAGGTAGTATGGACTGTGGCCCCAAACAAACCTAGTGAATTTAACACAGCCATTATTATGGAATAGACCCTGTAGGACAAGGTGATATTTTAAAGCAGGGGGTTACATATAGCAACTTAATGATCATATGCCACTGCTATCAGAAGGTAGCCTTTTGCAATTAATAAGGAAGAAATAAAGCTGAGTTAGGCACTCCAGAAAGGAGATAATGTTCTTTCCTCACACAAAATTCACCAGTATCTTAGGAGTAATGGCAGAAGAGTAGCATAGAACAATGAATGATGGATGACTGAGAAAATAATACATTGGAGAGTAAAGTTGAGAACTGACAGCAATAGGAAGATCATGCCCAGATTCCCCACCACTGTGATTTGCATATATTCCAAGGAACAGGAGAAAGAGAGGTAGTTGGAGCTCTGGCCATTTTGTTAACCCTTCAAGGATAAATACTCTCATTAACGAATGGTATGAAGTGGCCATTTCTTGAAAGATATTATCTGTAGGAAAGAAGAGAAAAGAAGGATATTAGAGTTATTTTCTGATTCCCAAAGGAGAAAAATGTGCTTTATCTCAGCTGGTTTCATCCCTGATAGCCTCATCTGCCCTGTGACTCAATACTTTCCAGAGATCTGTTAAAAGCACAAGGACAAAGACTGAGTGCAGTCCAGAGCCTTGGTTCTAACCAGTTTTGTCAAATGTTCTTCTTTAAGTCAGAAAACCTCAAATCTCTTCCATTTTATTCCTAAGTTTACAAAATTTCTCACTTTGGAAGGAAGCACAAACCTCACAGGCCTAATTACTTTTTCATTGATATCATATAAAAGAAGACTGCTCATCTTTTTTCTCTAGGCATATACCATTAGAATGCTCAGGCCTGGTAATAGGGAAGAGATCTAAGATGGCAGAGTAGGAAACAGCAGGCTGCACTCCTCCTCTAGGAATTATAGGTAGGTAGGCAGGCTTACCTGGCAGAAGGTAAGCCATGGGACCATGGGGAAAATTGGACAGGAGGGATGCAGTTGGCCAGGGAAGAGGGAACCCATGGGAGACAGGGTATGAAAACCATGGCCCAGCCAGGTCAGAGAGAGAGCAAAGCTGGGGAAGTGATTTGGCTGGAAGACTAGTGCTCAGCTGGGTTCAAGAGTTAGGAAAGCCACTGGGTGGTGCAGCCCAGTGTGGTGTCCAGCAGGCTCTTGAAGTGGAGGAACTGCAGGGCAAACAGGTGGGAAACTAGCACTCAGCTGACTCAGGGGGGGAGAGGAATAGTGGGGAGGGGAAATAGGAAGGGCAGAACAGATTTCAGCAGGTTCCCAGGAAAAGGAAAGATTCCAGTTGGCACTGAAGCAGCTCCAGGGAGAGGGTCAGGGGGGAACTGATCAGGTGAACTGTCAAACCCATCTGCCCTGGGAGAGAGAGGAACTAGGTCAGTGAGGGTTAGGCAGACAGGTGCCTAAGAGTCTGGGTGAAAGGGAAGCTGGAAGAGGCAGCTAGCAGGCTGTTGATACCCAAACTGGCATGAGGAAAAAGGGAGCCAGGAGAGGCAGATTGTGGGTCATAAGATGCACAAACAGCCTGAGAGAAAGGGGAACAGGGAGAGGTAGCTGGTGAACTGTCAGGCACCCAACTGGCCAGTAAGAGAAGGGAGCCAGAGACTGATCCAAGGGGGTGTCAGCACTCAGCAGGCTCCCTGCTGCATGGCTGGAGGGTAGGCCAGATGGATGCTGGTGACCTGAGAGGGAGGCCTGTTTTTTTGTGGGATTTTTTCCTTTTGTTTTCTTTTTCCATTTTTTCCTCCTCATTTTCTTTATTTCTTTTATTTCTTTCATTTTTCAACCTTCTTTTACATTTCTCTCATTCTACCTCCCTCTTGTTTGATCTTCATTTTCAGTCAGCAGGGACTCAGGGAACTGAATGACAACATGAAACACAGAAACACACACATTATAGGCATCCCAGGGGGAGAAAAGAACATAAAGGGGACAGAAGGAGTGTTGGAGGAAATAATGGCTGAAAATTTCTCAACTCTTTTGAGGGACAAGGACATACAGGTCCAGGAAGTGCAGCACACACCAAACAGTATAAATCCTAACAGGCTTTCCCCAAGATGTATACTTGTCAAATTCTCCAATGCTCAAGACAAAGAGAGAATACTGAAAGCAGCAAGAGAAAAGAGAGCCATTACATACAAAGGAAGCTCAATAAGATTCAGTGCTGATTTCTCATCTGAAATCATGGACACAAGAAGACAGTGGTATGACATAGTTAAGGTGCTAAAAGAAAAAAATATTGTCAGTTAAGATTTTTGTATCCAGCAAACCTGTCATTCTTAGTTAAGCAAGGATGGTTCAACATAAGAAAATCAACCAATGTAATATACCACATTAACAGATAAATAGAAAATTAATCACATGATCATCTCTATTAATGCAGCAAAAGCATTTTTCAAGATACAACATCCTCTCATGATAAAAACACTTCAAAAGATAGGAATAGAAGGAAACTTCCTCAACATGATAAAGGATATATATGAAAAAACTCATAGCTAACATCATACTCAATGGTGAAATGCTAAAGGCTTTCCTCTAAGATCTGGAACAAGACAAGGATTTCCACTGTCACCACACTTATCCTTGGGCTTATCTTTATCTTTTGGAGTCATGTCTCATGCTGGGGAAGGTAATGTGTTTATTTGCTGATATTTGCTTAGATAGAAGCCACATTTGAGTAATAAGAAGGTTTTCAGGAAGTAACTCTTAGGCAATAATTATTATTAGGGTAATTTTAAATTTTATAAGAATAAGGTTCATAGTTACATCCATAAACATTAAGATATCAAACTATTGGTCTGTTTTTTTTTATTAGGCACTGCCTATGTATTTGAGAAATTCTTGCCCCTCTATTTGAGAGTGTAGCAGGACTCCCCAGGATGGGAGTTTAATATTTTGTTGATTATTGTGTGGGTCTTCACCCACTGAGGGATTAATATCAAGCACCAACCAGTGAAGCATTTGGAAAAAGACCTTGACCAAAAGGAGGAAACAACAAATACAGAAGAGTTTTTATGGCTAAGAGATTTCAAAATGAGTCAGGAGGTCATTCCAGGGGTTACACTTATATATAGCTCACTAACTGAGATATGTGAACAAAGCTTCAAAGAGGGGTGCTCTGAGGGCTCTAGAGCCATCTGGACATTATATGCATGGCACACAATTCCTTGAAATCAGTACCCTGTCAGTGGTCCTTACCTTGGAATACCTGACAACACATTTCCCCAAAGTAACAGAGTTAGACTCATCTATAATTTCCCTACACATGATTTTTCTATGCCTTTTATTTGAGCCTATAATTAGCACTATACTCATTAAATATAGGTCTCAGAGACTTAAATCTTTGGTCAGTTCATATGTCGGTTGAGCCTTGAATGTCAGAAGAGTTGTGACCAACACCTGCTCTCCAGTTCATGAGACTTTCCCAGGACAACTAATTAAATGATGGTGATTGACAACCCCCAATTCAAAAACAGGAAGTATCTACAATTGCAAGCAAAATAGTTCCTTCCATCTGCCCATAAGATCTTTCACACCCTCTCAATCTGAGGAAGATTGGGCATCACTATCCAAGAATCCTCAAGTTTGAGGGATAAACAAACAGAGGAGAATGTATTCATGGACAAAGTAAACTTATTAATATTATAGTAATGGAAGACCATGTAACAATTATATAAACATAATGTGGTTACAAGAGGTCATGGCAGTAGGAGGAGGGAATAATAGATGAAACATAGGGAATTTTTAGGGCATTGGAATTAAGTGTAAGCCATAATGAAATTATAGACCTTGGTTAGTAGCAATGTCTCAATAATTATTCATAAATTTTAACAAATGTACCACACAATTGTAAGATGTTATTAATAGGGGAAGATGTAGGAGGAGAGGAGGTGTGGTATAAGGGAATCCCTTATACATTTGATGTAAATTTTCTGTAATCTAAAACCTCTTTAAAAGTAAAGTTTATTATATTAAAAATTGTAATAGAGAGATATTCTTACTCCAAAAAAAATGTTCAGGCTTGAACCCATGTTTTAGTTCTCCAACACCAAGAACAATCTCTATTCCAACATGGTTTCCACTCTAACTCTGATGATGTAAAAGTAGTCCATTTCAATTTCCCAACGCTTCTACATGAGTCAACATAAATTAACATTCTCTAGAACTGGGCCATTAGAAACATAAAAGAATTCTACAAAAAGAATGTGGATGACAAGAAATAATAGAAATGCTCTAATTAATTCAGATTCTCAGTTTTACATTTTGGTTCTCTGCATGGTCAAGGTCAATGTACCAGGGCATTCTTTTTTTCAACATGGTTGGCAGAAAATGTGGTGCTAAAGGTTATGCTCAGACTATAACTTTTCTTTCCCACATCAGCAAAGAGGCAGGGTTGGCTTTCAGGTGTAATATCTGAACCATTAACAAATCAGTGCTTCCCTACCTGCCTTTCCCCTGCTACCCATCATTACAGGCAAAACTCTCACTGACCTTTCTCTCTCAAAGTTCTCATATCTGAAGCCAAATATTTCACTTGTGCTGACTTAATTTTCTCTAATGTCCAAGCACAGAATTCAGTGGAAAAGACAATACTTTTGGCTGAAACATTTTATTTTATTTAAGAAATCAAGTATGATAATTTTTCATTGGGTTCTGTTTGATTCATAATACATTTAAGAGAGATCACTCTCAATAGCTGAGTCATGAAGCTGGATGTGGCTTTAAAGTCTATTTACCCAAAATGAGAAAACATATCAACAGAGAAAAAAATCCATTCATAGGGTGATACATAGCTTGCTTTTGTTTTTCATGCCACCAGTGATCATTTTTCATAATCAAAAACAAAAATTCATGAAAATGTATTGCAATAAATTTTCTTCTATTTATCTTCCACAATAACTTAAGGGTGCTCAATTCATGTGTTGATTTACAGGCTAAATTAGGATGTTATTATCTCACATAGGGGAGAGCCTTTTTCCTGAATTCATGGAATAAGATAGTACTCTAATGAAAAATGGAGTCGGAGTTGCCGGGATGCAACTCTAAGTAACTCAATTTGTAAGGATTCAGTGATTGGACTATCTTCTGATAGATGCTCTGAACTTTTCCAACAAACCATGGGAATCAGACTTAGGCTTGATATTTTTGTTACTCTTACAGAAGCCAATACTCCATGTGAAATCAGCATGGAGAGAGGCTGAAAGAAATGAGTTTTTGGAAATGAGGATGGAGATATTGGATATTCTTGGTTGAGATCCATGTTGCGGCTATCATGGTTCTTTGATAGACTCACACATAGGCTGAATATAAGTTTTCTTTTATAATTATGAATACTAGCAAAAGCATTACCAATGGTAAGAGTTGTATGGAGTCAGAATCAGTGCAGATAAATCTTTCTGTGACTGTAGAGATGTTTCTGCTGAATTGAGGATAAATTAGCTGATCTGCCAGAGTAAACAAAACCCATTAGGTTATGCTTTGTCTGATCCCAATAGACTGAGGAAAGCAACAAATATATGGTAATACTCCACTTATCTGGAGATATTTATCTACTAAATTAAAATTCAGTGTTATCAATAACCTGAATATAAGTAAAAATGATTTTAAGAAATCAATATAAATATCACAATGTCTTCTTGTTTAAGTCTATTCACTTAGTTCACATTGGTCAGCTTTTAGAGCCATTCCATTATTTATTTAGGAAATAATTTTAATAAATTTGGAAGAGATAAGAATGAAAACAGGAAATTTTAAAGGTAGGGAGGACATGAGAAAGTTGTTTAAGAAAGCTGATAACAGCAAGAAAAGCAAAAGATAGAGTAACAGCAACAAAAGAGATTACCAAATAATTTTAAAAGTCAGGAAAAATATCCTTAATCTCCATAGTTACTATGACTCCAGAATATTTAAATGTAAGAAAACACACACAAAATAGCTCATGTTATATAAAAATGATTGCCTTGTATCATCAAAAGGACATTTGTTTATTTTCAACATCTTCAATTCAAAAACGCATGAGCATGAAATGCAATTTTTAAGTTTCCTATGAAACTAATTCAGTCAATGAGGGACTTTAAAGTTAAAGTTAAGCAAGAACAATAAGATATTTAAATATGTCAAATTTCACTGAAAAGAAAATGTTAGTTGACTAGATTAAAGTGAAAATAAATGCATACTATTTGCCAAAGTCATATGCTTCTCTGTGGAGTGAGAACAAGGCACTGCTTTCTTCCACTTCCAATTTTGCTCAACCATGGCTGGTGACCTACAATGCTACTGCTTTTAATGCAGCCATAGTATAAAGCAGAAAAGTGTCAGTTTGAATCATTGGGAAGCATTAATGGGTATCTAAGGAAAGGAACAGATTGCTTGCCCCATCGCCTTTCAAAGGCATAAGAATACTGCCCACAAGACCCTTCACTGAATTACCCACAAAGCATCAAGGATTTAAATGGGGGGGGGAGGATGTGTACTTAGTTACAATAACAATTAAAATTCTACAGTTTTGCCTGTTTTATTTAAAAGAGATACCTAAATTTAAGACTTCCATAGGACTGTCTTATAGCAGGTAGTGATCTGTTATTTTCTCTTCTTCGAAAGATGACATTTAACAAAATTTGCCTAAATTAGTATGTTTTCAGATCTAGAAGATAGAGGTATAGCTATTGGAGAAATCCCATTCCTCTCATTTATATGATGTAAATTCCTTCAGATGACAAGAATAAAATTGGTGAGACATCAGAATTTCAAACACAATTGGGAATGCAGCTGTCCTGTTGGTCTTTGATAAAGCTGGAAATTTTGCTGAAAAAAAGAATTCATAATGTTCTTTTGCTTAGAGAATGAAGCTTAATTTTCATGGGATTTGAACACTATGGATAAGAGATATAGCTGTGTTTGTTACTTTATCCAAAGAAAATGTCACAAAATATCTGTATGATTTTCATCAGAAAAAAATATTTGTTAATTTCAAATCCATTCCCCTTTAATTGTATCATAACATATATGGAAAGGCATTCTATTTGGAGTCAGAAGACAAGAGCTAAATGCATGAATCCTCTAGAGCAACCCATCTACCCTCTCTGGGTCTCTATTTACTCATCCATATAAAGAGTAGTTATGAAGATAAAATGATCCTTATGAACCTTTGCAAACTGTAAACCACTATGCAATTATCACTTAGTATTTTTTATATTTCTTTCCATTTATAAAATGTTTTCTGAGTTTACTTTATCTAATGTACTCCAAAGCTCACCAAATCAGCTGGCACCCTTAGTCAGGGACATGAATGAGAATGAAGTTGAGTCTTTATGTCACTCTAGGTCAAGAGAAAGGCAGTGTTTGTAGAGAGTAGAGTACTCTCTTTCCACTGGAAGAGAGAAAATGTTTAAAAGTTGTAATTCAAGAAGCACAGAGGTCATGAGATTTCTGGGGTTTCTATAGTCATTTGGGAAGAATTGTCAAGAGTTGGGTGCAGTTTAGATTTTATAAACAGGATGTTATGACTTAGATTTAGAAGGTAAAATAATCCCTTAGCTGCTGCATTGGCAATGAGGCCAATTCTGTGCCTGCCCTCTCAGGAACAAGTATTGCAGTAACCTGCTCCAACCAGCACTGGGAACAGGAAGATGAGGTCATTGAATGCTGTCAACATAACTGAGCATGTTGGGGCCGGCTCCATAGCCCAGTGGATAGGGCACTGGCATACCACATGGGAGGCCCTGGGTTCAATTCCCGGGGACCTCTCCTAGCAGGCAGACTGCCTTGAAAATGGCAAGCTGCCATGGGTGGGCCAGAGCCACCGTGGGCAGGGCAAAAAGCTGCCACAGACAGGCAAAAGCTGCCACGGGCAGGGCAGGTCGCCCATGAATGGAGCGCAGCCAGCCACCCACGAACTGAAAGCCGGCCATGAACCGAAGCAGAAGATGACCACAAGCAGGGAAAGCCACACCTGTGCAGTGACCAGTCTCGGTGCGCTGCCGCAGTGGGGGGGGGGAGGGGAGATATGTAATAAAAATAAATAAATCCTTAAAAAAATTAAATAAATAACTGAGCATGTTGACCTTTGCACATCTATAATATTCTCAAGAACTTTCTTAAACTTTGACAATGATGGTGAAGGACCCAGGTGCAACTTATGTCTGAAAATTTAGTCCTGCATTTGCTAATTGTGCCCTTCACTGGACACCACTCTGCAAAAGAAATCTGCATAGAAAGATCTTCATCTTCCAGACATGACTCCTGAGGATGAGCCTCCCTGACAATGAGGGATTACTAACAAATGCCAATGGGCAGTACGACTGCAAAAAGACTTTAAATAAAAGGGGGAAATGGTAAAGACAAATGAATTCATAGGGCTAAGAGACTTCAACGTGAGTCGGGAGGTCAACCCAGAGGTAACACTTATGCAGATCCCTGTATGACCTTCTAGGCTTCCATATGGGTATCACCCCAAACAGAGGGGCTCCTGAGGGCTCTGGAGACATCAAGGTCCCATATCAGGGCAGATAGCCCTTGAGTTTGATGCCTTACCAGTGGGCCCTAACTTGGAACCCTTGCTCCAGACAGTGACAGAGTGTGATCGAAATATGTCTTCACTGCTCATGGTCCATTGGTCTCTTCTATTCAAACCTATATGATGCCAGAGTTTTAGGTGCACTTCCAGAGACCATAGACTATGGGCTGTCCCTGTGCCAACTGGGTCCAGAGGCTCTGTGGACCTGCAACTACTACTCTACAATTCAATGGACTCACCCAGGACACTTAGTGGGGAGATGATGATGGACAACGGCTATCCTGTGGAATGGAGAGAGCCTGCAGCTGCAGGCAGGATAATCTCTTCCATTGTATCCATGGGATATAAGCCCCCTCTCACTTGGTGGTGGAGGGGACATCACCATCCTATACTCCTCAGGAATGGGGGAAGAGCTATGGATTAGAGTGG
>PVKH010003637.1:0-24617 GCA_004027955.1 Chaetophractus vellerosus
CCACTGAACATGGATTATAGTTTACACTGTAGTTTACACTCTCTCCCACACAACTCTGTAGGTTATGGGAAGATATAGAATGGCCTATATCTGTTGTTGCAATGTCATTCAGGACAATTCCCAAGTCCTGAAAATGGCCCCCTATTACACCTGTTTTTCCCTCTCCTTGCCCTCAGAGCCTCCAGTGGCCACAGCCCCCATATCAATGTTGTAATTTCTTCCATTTTTGTGCAATCTCTTGTAGGGAGCCTCCGGGTCCTTTCCCCCAAAATGTCACCTTCACAGCCTATATGGCTCTAGTTGTTTTCATAAGAGAACACAATTTCTTCTAATATGCACCTTTGGTACTTCATAAATGAAATTTGGAAGAGGACATCTTCATAACTATCAGATGTTAAACTGTTTCATTGCAAATACAATGTTGAGTTTATTGCTTTGCATATACTAACTTTTAGTTTTAATGAATAAATAACAAATGTTATATTGTATATGGAATATCAACTCAGATATAAATATGCCCAATAATGATAAAATCAGTATCTTTGAATATTTGTTCTAAGGCTAATATCAGTATTTTGACAAATAGATATTTCTCAGACAATTCACGACTTTATTTTTTATTTAATCATTTATATATTTTATAAATGTTTATAAATATATAAATGCTTATATCATGTTATATATAATATACACTGTAAATTTTATATATAAATGAATAGAAATTCAATTTTATATATAAAAGTATATAAATTCACTTATGTATATATTGATGACTAAAGAGAGGTTTTCATTCTAAATTTTCTAATTATACAAAGTATAATTTAGGGAAATATACTTGTGTACTATGTCTTCAGATAAACAGTGGCATAGAAGTAGGCAATACATGAAAAACAGTGTGAATGGCTAAAAATGTGTTCCCTGATACATAAGAGTATGGCAGGTTTAAGTGAGTAACAAATTTTTAAAAATCAGACATTATCCTTAAGTTGTGACTCAGGGAACAAACTCTAATTTGGTAAAAACATACAGATATTAAAATTAACATATCCCTAGCTTTCATGAGCTTTTTGAGAAAGAATTGGGTAAGAATGTATGCTCTAGCAGACCTGTGAACAAATCCTAACACTGTCATTTAATAGCCTTGTGAGCTACTTAACCTTTATGGTCCTCAGTTTTCTAATCTGTCAGGTTGACTCCAAAACCTCTGTTTGTTAATTTTCTTGATATGGTCTAAGTACCGATATTACGACGGCCCCTCAGGCCAAGGCATTTCCAACTTGTGATGATGAATACGAAAACCTTGCCTTTGGTGTGGGTGCTTGGCCATAACCTTAGAAATGGGGCTCATAGGAGAAATAAGTGCAAAATTCACCAAAGAACCATGAAATAGTTGACCTTTGTGGCAGATTGAGTTATGTACCCCAGAAAAAACATGTTCTTAATCTGAATCCATTCTTGTGGGTGTAATAGGACTTTATGAAGATGTTATTTTTAGTGATGGTGTGGACAACTGCATCAGGATAGGTCTTAATCCTACTACTGGAGATGTTAAAAAGAGAAAGCCATGGGGAGGAGTGGGAAGACAGAAGTCAATGGAACCTGCAAGGTAGAGGAGAGGACATCTCCATGCGACAGGAAAGCCAAGGAACCCATGGATTGCTGGCCAGCCAGAATGCCACCGACCCTGGGAGGCAGCAAGCCTTCTAGGCAATGCCTTGATTTGGTTCTCTAGCCTCTGAAACTATGAGTCCATAAATTCCTATTGTTTAAACCAAAACCAGTTTGTGGTATTTATGATAGCAGCTTAGCAAAACCAAGACAACCTTGTTTATGATCGCCTGTTACAACCAAACTCCTGAAGGACACGAGGTGGTGAAGCCATGAGACAAAAGAACACACCTGGCATTTAGTCAGGCATAAGCTTTATTGGGGTTTACAGACAGGAGAGAATCTCTGAAGGTGGAGGTTCAGAGAGTGAAGACAGTGCTCCACAAAGAGATGAGAAAATGAGGGGTGATATATAAGGGGTTTCAGAACAAGGACATTCCATAGGGTATGAGAAAAGAATTCCTGCCTGAGTCACGGGAAGCGTACATGTGGGGTGTGGTGATGTTTTCAGTACATTCTTAGGAAAGCCGTTTACCAAGGACGTTACTGCTTTGGGAAGATTATAGTTTATGATACCTTCAATGCATTCTCTCCCATCCAGGTAGGACTTAGGGGAGACGGGGTTCCCACATTGCCCTCTCTTCCCAAAAAGGCTGATGATTTTAATGTCCTCCAGGCAAAAATATTTACAATTGTATTATCATATAAATAAATTTTTCTTTCTATTTCAGTATGAAGGGGGGGGATATCACTGCACCTAATTACCTCCTCCCTGATAATATTTGAATATTTAATAGCTCAGTCAATGGCAAAGCACCTATAAAGGTCTGAAAATAAAAACAATTCCTTATTTCTGGTGTGCAAACATATGTATCTGCCTCTTTTACCCCTTACAGTACAAGTTTGGAAAAGAAACTTGGGAATTATTTGACACCCTTGGTTTTCCTCACAGAAAAGCAGGTATCTTTGCCTTTTTATAATATGATTCATTACTCTAGGAGTTTGGGTTTAGTGTCATCAGGTACAAAGCAGTTACACATAGTAAATAAAGATGATACATGGGGCCAGCCTCATGGACACATGACCTGTGCTATTGCACAGGATCTTGCACTCACAAAGACCCTGTACTTGCTTTAATGCTCTGCTGTTGTCGTGTTGAAATTCTCAATAATTTTTTCTTTGACCTCACATTTTGTAAGTGACATCTGGTGCAACAATGGGGTGTGTACATGAACAGACGGTCTATGTGCAGTATGTGTGCCAGCCATTCTTTGATGCCCCATTCATGTATAGCACCCACGATGTTCCATGAGCACAGAATTCTGGCAGACCCATGATGCAAGAAAGTTCACCAAGTCTCAAGGAGAATACAAGGGAAGGTGTTACATTTATGCCTAAGTTAAGTGGGGGGTGAGCGGGGTTTTGCAAGGGGGGGTGGGTTGTGGATGCTGAGAAGCCAAAGGCCACATTTCCTTTCAAACCAGAATTTTCTTCAAACACATAAAAAAAGAAATGGCATTCTAAGAAACACATAAATAAGGAACCCTATCACATCCTTCCTTATTCTTGTTACTTCTCACTATTAGGTAACCATTTATGCTGAAAATGATGATATAGAAGGAAAGGGAAAGAGAGCAACTCATAGATCTTTTTCTTTTCAGTCTTTCACTACTCATTGGCAAGCCAAAGATACAGAACATTGGTAGAACATGAGCATATCAATAAGTGAAATAGAAACAACTGAATTCGTTTTGTGAGGTGTTTCCACTGCTCTGATAAGAACAAAATATGTATGTATGTTCAAGCGACAAAATATGAAGAAGGGTTGGACTTCTCCCAATAGTACTACTTGGTTGTGAACTTTTGATATCCTTCAAGAAAAGGGAAGAGTAACTCTGAGGGTGACTCAGAGGTCAGTGGGGCTGCTACTATCCCTCCAGGCCACCCAGGGTGTGGGGGTCCAAAGGCTGGGGCCATGGCCTTCGGGTTCCAAGGCCCAAGGCCTTGGGCCAAGAAGCAGGGCCACCATTTGGGCTGAAAGCCCTGAAATTCCATGGATTTTACCATGCTGGGCTGAAAACTTGCATTAGCGCAGTGATCCCTTTATTACTCTCATTTTCTTTCTCTCTTTCGGAATGGGGATGTCTATCCTATGCCCATCAACCATGATATTTTGGAAACAGATAACTTGTTTTTTAGGTTTCACAGGTCCACAGATGAAGATGGAATTTTCCCAAGGATAGACCATACCTAGAGTCTCACCAAAACCTGATTTAGACAATGTGATTTGTGACTTGTAGAGTTGATAATACTTCAGTGAGATTTTGGACTTAGTGTTGTTACTGGAATGGGTGAAGATTTTGGAGATGTTGGGATGAGGTGAATATGTTTTGCATATGGGCAAGGCATGGATTTTAGGAGGCAAATCGCTCTGTTTGGACTTGTGTCCCTCCAAAATATATGTTGATGTGCTAAACCCCAGTACTGGTAAATGTGACCTTATTTAGAAATAGGGTCTTTGCAGATGTAATTAAGTTAAGATGAGGTTGCAAGAATTAAGGTATACCTTAACCCAGTATGACTGATTTTCCTTCTAAGAAGAGAAGGGAGAGACACACAATAAGAGGAGAATATCATGTGAAGATGGAGACATATAGAGGGAAGACACTATGTAAAGATGTTGGCAGATATTGGAATTATGGTGCCACAAGCCAAAGGACACCTGGGCCAAGAGAAGCTGACATGCCTTGTGCATAACAAGGCACATGGTCATGTCTCCTGGTCTTTCTCGTCTCTTCTGGGTTCTGTTGATTTCAGCTTCTGACTGCTTCCTCTGTGGCTTTCTCTCTCTTTGTCTGAATTGCACTCCATTTATAGAGGACATTAGTCATAGGATAAAGACCCATATTGATTAAGGTGGGCCATCCTTTATTAAGTCATCAAAAGGTCACACAATGGGTTCACACTCATAGGAATGGGTTAGATTTAAGAACAGGTTTTTTTTTGTGGGGTATGTACAGCCCCAAATATTTTTTAAAAAACAAAACTAACTTTGTTTGCAAATGATATCATTGTCTATCTTAAAAAAGCCACAGCTTCTTAGAGGCAAATGATTAGAATGGCTTCTCTGTCACACTCAGCTTGCTGAAATGGAAATGGGGGCACTTTAAAAAAATAACTTTATTTCAAATTCAAAAAATAAAATAACAGAAAAAGGCAGCTCAAGTTATGGAAGTTCTGCTGAGGCACTTTTATCTCCTCTATTACAACTACTAACTCAATTGTTCCTCTAGTGTTCAGAAAGATACACAGATGAACACAGATTAGTTAAATGACACAGTCAAGGTCTCCTTATTAATGAAAAAAATGAAGAAGAGAAAAAAAATTCTTAATAATATTCATACCTCACAAAACCAAACCCCATTTTCTTTTATTTTTTGTCCTTTAGCAATAATATAAAACCTTCTTTGCTTTTGTTACGAAAACATTACAATGTTGTTGTTAACTACAGTGTATACATTATATTAGTTATATTATAGCTTTTAAATATTCCTTGAACAGAAACCTTGGTACATAAATACTCAGGGGTTGTGAGTTTTCTCAATGAGCAGAAATAGTCTTTCAGGAAGATATATATTATAAGAAAAACAATTCAGATGAGCAGATCTTTACAATTTAGGAATCATTTTTGTTATTTAAGCTGAAGTTCAAGGATTTAGAAGGTTTACTTAAGCCTCTAGAAAACATACCCTGGTAATTTTTATCATCTTGAATAATGTATCATCCAAAAATAAGCCAGAATTTATTATAAAATTCTGATATTTTAGAAACGTCTCTAAAAATTGCTCCTTGAATACGTTTTGGTTGATTACACTGATATTGATTTTTATTCTTTTTGAATAAACAGACAGAAGGTATGAAAGGTAATATTCTTTATCTAGACTTTTTCACTTAAGATTTTATTAGAAGGAAAGAAGACAGGACTGGATGATATTTGGGCAATAAATGTTATTATGAAGTAAAATGAATAGAAATTTAGCAAAGTGTCTGGCATACAGTAAAAGCTCAATAGTGTTAGCTATTGATATTATTGCTATGGGCCATCGAAAGATGCCAGAGAAATTATCAGAGATGTGAATGACTTTCTTAAAATGAACATAGCACTTTGTCGAGTGTTTCATAAGATATTCGATTGTGTCAGGCTGTTGGTGAAATAAAACAGCTTTATGTAACGTAAGATGGAATTTGGTTCACATATGGCTTCGTGCCAGCCATGTCAGAGCCTTGTCGATTACCGTGGAAGTTCGATCTGACCTGCTGATGAGACATTGCTGACACTACAGTGTTGGCCAGGGCCACCTGCAATGTATCAGCAGTTTTCCTCCTGCAAGTGCCACATTCCTCCAATAAATATCAAATTTCTCACTCTGGGGATGCACTTTCTTTTCTCCTCTTCTTGAACTTAGGGCCCCAATTTAGTCTCTAGTGCTGTGTGAGAACTATTTTCCTGAATTTTATAGCAATGGGCTCATGCCATTTACGACACGTAGTTACCTAAAGGACTAACAGAGCTACATTGCTGCCTGTCATTTTGACCATAAAAGATGAAGAAACTCAGTACAATATCCAGATAATTATTCTCTACTACAGCTCACAGCATTTGAAAAGCAGTTTGCTACAGTCCTGAACTTTTACATCTGGAGGGTGATGGCTATATGCTGACTTCTGTCATGAAGTAGTCTGAATGGAAGAGCACTGCCTTTGGATAATTCCTGAAGGAAGCATTGATGAAGGGTAGGGGGCAGCTATAGTTTTGTTGTTAATTTAATAAGGAGTGGGATGCAGTGATGGCTTTGTCTGGCTCACGTGCCACTGAATATTGGCATATGTGAAGATTCAACTCATGCTAAGATGCTTCTTCCCATTGACAGCAGCCATCCAAGTGTTTCTAAATAATGCCAGTTTAGTCCCTTAGTCACTATACCATACCATTTAGAACATGTAGATTACACATTCTATATTTGAGATTAAGGTTTCTACTCTTCTCAGGAATATATTGGAATTGTATAAGCAGAGCTAAGACTATGAACAATCCCAAAGTTGAGCTAATTCAACTCCCCAGACAACTGATTTAAGAACATGAACATTTTTTGACTATTACCAAAGAGCCCTGCGGCATCCTAAATTCTACTTCATGCCTACGTTACTTCTTGCCCAACTCTCTCTACCAGAAAAGAAGGGAGCTTTGGGAACTTTCCATCTTCATTTTAAATGGAACCATGTTATGTGGCAGAAATTGCCACTTAACGTCAAAATATAGGCAATATGGACAAATATAGTCAACCCTGATTTTCAGCCAGGCATTACAGCTATTCAGCCATAAGACTTTATTTCCCAACTTCCTTTACAGATAGATATGGCCATATTTTAAAGTTCCAGCCAGTGAGAAGTAAGTAGAAATATTAGGAATAACTTAGAGGAAATCTCTTAAAAAGAGAAAAGGAGCATCCTTATTTTCCCCCCTTTACCATCTACTGCCCAGGAACATCAATATAATAGTTGGAACACTAGCAGTCTTCTTGTGCCATGAGGACAAAGGAAGGCCTTACACTAAGGATAGGGGAATAACGAGCTGGAAGGAGCCGGGATTCCTAAGAATTTGTGAATCCACCATACCGATCTTCTACTTCCAACATTTATTCTCCTTTTATGAGAGAGGAAAATATACTTATATATTGCTAGAGCTACATGGCCAAAATTCTGGTACAGATCATAATGAACTTTAGAGAAGGTTTTTTTTTTTTCCTTTCTGAATGTCACATTTTATAGCTATTGTCTTCCCCTTCATGACTCTGCAGGAACCTGGATACATTTGAATTCAATAAATATTTATAGAAGAACTAAATCTTAACCGTCTAAGGAAAACTTGGTGCTACCTCTACAGAACTGAAAAACTTGGTTTAAATATTTGTTTTCTCATTAAGGATCTTGCCAATCTGATTAATATAATCAATTTTTCTATTTCTTAAGTGCTTAGAATTTTGCAGTATGAGAACTATAATGTGTTAAATATGATTTATTTCATGGTTTTAAGATCATATCTAAATGGAATATTGATTTAAAACTAAAAAAAAATGAGAGATAACCTATTCATTATGTCATACTCTCACATGTAGCCATAAATTAAAATGTGGCTTCGTAAATTGAAAAGGCTATCACTCAATTTGGGATAATGTCTCACACCTCAATAAGGTATGGAGCTACACAGGGGAGCAGACTTAGTGTGGATACAGATAATTCAGGTATTCATTCTCTTTTTTAAAATAAGTGAAATTAGTCATGTGTAACTTCTTCCTTTCTACTGGCTCATTATTTGCAGTATATATGCCTGATGAAAATAGTTCCATTTAAAAAAGCCACTCCTGATGTTCTTATAATGTTCCTCTATTTTACTGTCTTATTTCTCTCCTTTCCTTTAGAGATAAACTTCATGAGGCTTTTCTGATTTAATTTTTCTTTTTTACCAATCTATGACACTTGCCACTGTTTTCAACATCATCCCTGAATCTCTCTTAACTCTCAGCTTGTGTGATGTTTCCTGGCCTCATTCTTCTCTCTCCTTAGTGTCCACTCCTCATTCTCCTTCACTGGTGTCTTTTCTTCCACTGTGTCTGACATATTGTATTCCTTGGGATTTTGTCTTGAGTTCTCTTCTTTTCTCACTTTCACAGATATGTCAAAAGCTTCAAGTAGCACCGCTTTTCTGATGACTCAATCTCATATTCTGTTTCAGAGTAGTATTTCTAATAATTTATTTCTAAAAATCCACAAAAATAAGACAGAATTCATTCACCTGAAATGTCACGCTGTCGTCTCCACCTCTTTCCTGCAACAGAATTCTCTCCTTTAGGTGGTGACATCACCATTGCCCTTCTCTATCTCTCTTTGCCTTGGAAAAGTCATTCTTCTTTTAAGATTAATGTCATGTCCTACCTCCACTTGGAAATGTTCTGGTCCTTCTTAGGGATACTTTCTTTTCTGTGCTTCTACTCTTTGTCCCCATAACAACAATGTCATATACCTCTTTAGTATTTTCACTTTCTGTTGTCATTATTAATTTACTTACATAACATCCTCAGAAACTGTTAGTTCCTTTCAAGCAGGGGCTCTGGTTTGTTTATCTCTGGGTCTTTAGGGCCTTACACAGTGACTCATACAAATTAGGAGCTCAAGAAATGTTGTTTTTTTTTAATAAAAGAATGACTGTTTCATCATCGTTTGCAAATATAGCTATGATTTGAATGCATTTCTCATTGGTCTCATCCCATTTTTCATTTTCTAAACTTGAATCATCTCTCAGCTCAACTAGTCTTGTTTTCATAAGTTAAATTCCTATTTTTTACATAAAGAAATACTGAAGAATGTAGAAAATAATTTCATGAGATTCATAGTATTATTTTCTTATTTCTCCACCTTTTGAACCTGAAGAACACCACTTTTCTTTGTGGCAAGAGAGAAACATGTCAGAATAAAATGCCAAGTTCATTTTATAGGTAGTTGTGATTGGAAACTTGGTTTTCCTATTGAGTCTGGCATTAGGATTTTCTCTAAAGTCTCTATTGAGTCTGACATTAGGATTTCTCTAAAGTTAATTAATGATACAGCCTTATACCAGTAGGTGCTAACTAAATATTTGTTAAATGATTTTATGCATGAGTAACTTCATACATTATTTCTAGTTGAGATAGCATGTGGACTAACTCATAAATCCTAGTAATCATGAATGGCTAACATTTACTGACAGCATAATCTGTGCCAGGTACAGTTTCTATCTGTATCATCCCATTTTATCCTCGTAACAACCTTATAAGTTAGCTATATTATTATTATTATTATTATTATTATTTTCATTTAACTAATTTGAAAACTGAGCGAGAAAGAGGTTTAGTAACTTATCTGAAATGTTATCCCTAGCTGAGAGCAGAGTTTAAATTTAAGCCCTGGCAGTTTGGCTCCAACCTTCATGCTCACGACTAATCTATTATAGCTGCTCTGCAAAAGACAAGGGGGCTTCCAATAATAAGAAGAGTTAATTTATACAGCCAAATAGGCTTCCCTAAAATGTAAGGGTTATGAGTAAACTAAATAATCATTCTTTGACATTCTTTTCAGGACATGAATATAATGATGTTTGAAAACACATGACCACAATAAATAAAGGCTCTTTATTATTTTCTAAAATGTCCAGTAATTTTACTTGAAAGGAATTAATACATAATGTTAAAAAAAATTCTTCATTCGTTTAGCAAAATTTAAAGCGTCTAACGTTTCCAAGAGTCAGCCAGCATGTAGAGGAATGCTTGTTCTCACAACCACCCACAGGCATATAAATTAGGGGGCACTGGCAGTAGTTAGAAAGGTTAAAGATGAGAAGCACTTAACTTTCAACTTCTGGATATATATCCTAAAATATCTAGCTCATATACCAACAGAAACGTGGAAGATTTCCTGAGCCATTATTTATAATAAAGAAAAACAGAAACACTTCAATGTCAATCAAGAAAATGAATAAATTATAGTATATTCACACAACATACACCCTTCAGTATTTATAATGACTTAACTAGAATAACAGGTAGTAATAAAGATCCCCAAATAATAAAGATGCACGAGAAAACATGTTGCAGAATATGCACCACATGTACGATATACCAATATTATACACTATATTATATACACAAAATTGAAAAGCATGCAAAACTATTGTTCACGGTTACAGATATAAATACTGATATTATAAAAACATGCATGTGAGTGATAAATACCGATTTCAGGTAACTCCTTTCCTCTGAGGAGGTAGGAGGAGTAACATAATTATAGGGGTCTCCAAAAGAGGTGTCAATTTTGTCGGAACTGTCTTTTTCCTTAAAAATGTTGTGAAGCAAATATGGAAAATGGTTAAGATGTGATAAAAATTGATTGATAGATACATAGGTGTTCATGTGTCAGTATCTTAAAAAATAATTCTTCAATCTGAGGCCCTGCTAAATATATTTTATGGGTTAGTGGAAGGCCACTTCCATTTTAACTGTATTTCATGGCTTTGCTAATTGTGCCTACTGTTAGCCTGCTGTTAGCTCCTCAGTTTCTCTCTCTTCTCTTGCTGTTGGTCCACTGGGATCAATCTACTGCTTCCTTACTCCTTTGCATTTTACTTGCTCTCACGGTTTTATGAAACCTCTCTGAAGGATAATCTGTATATCACTGCATGCATGACTTTCATATTAGAGTTTACAGTAAAAATTTATACTCTGCAAAACCTGTTAAAACCTGTTTAGCATATCAATCTAGGGACTCTTTATTATGAGGTACCTTGGTATTCTTTTAAAATATCCTCGAGCTCTACTTTATCTTCTAAAACAAATAATTATAATAAAACAGTCCTCACACAGCCAGATAAATCTAAAAAGAAATTATTTTATACATCTAGGCAGAGAAAAATATTAACATTTTAGAAGTTTGCATTTGAGAAATCAACACTGGATATATGCTTAGTCAAGTAATGCAAAAATTATCGGTTGCAGTATAAAAAGTTATTCTCTGATTACTTTACCTCACAGTAATCTCATTTGAAAAGAGAAAACACATAAACCATATCTGTAATTGGAATGCAAACTCACTCATTTTTCGGTGCTTAGGGAAGATTGATCCCCCTACACACTCTCTCCAAGGGTGAAAAACGATAAAACTCTCACTGATTTCTCAGTTCAAAAGTGATGTGAAATAGAACGTTCTCAAGACTTTTCTTTTTTAATGTAATGTCATTATTTGCAAATATATATAGTTCTAGGTTTTTCCAATATTTAACTAACTATATCTGCTTGATCATCTGCAATGGTTTTACTTACGGATCAAGCAATACAAGGTAGAATTTAGGTTCCGTCCATAGAGTGTTGTAACATGGCCAACTTTAATATATGGAAATATGCCCCAAGAGGTCACAATATGCTTCCAGGAATACATGTTAGGTGGGGTCTTTGCTGGCCTCTCCTAATTATCAGTGGGAATGGCTAAACTAAATTTAACCCTGGGATTCTTGGAAAATGCTAATTTAGCCTTCAGTACAGCCCATATTTTTTCTTCTGTAGAACAAAAAAGACATTTTAATTTAGTGAAATGATTTCCTTTTACCCATTCAATACCAGAAAAAATGTCGTGCAACCTATATAGAAAGTGACATCAGATTTGGTTTGTCTAGGAAAAATAAAACCAGATTTTTCTAAAAATAAATTACTGTTTCAGTTAGGTAGCTTTATGCAATAGAAATGTTGCCTGAGATAATGACATTTCTGGCTGGTTGCCTTGTTTGATGCTCCCAGAAGTAGTTTCCATTGAGACTATGAAATAAAAGGATTGATATAATATGGAACTTGAGTCAGTAGTGCCCCTTGTATGAGGATTAGTTGACTTTTTGATTTATTTTGGCACTTCATTTTACACCTCTTTTTGAAATCGACTCATGGCTTTGTGGTCAATCAACTTCCATCTATAAACTACTCAGCATACTTCTACTTTGAGACACTTTATATGTATACTCATTAGTCTTATATCATCATAAACTTTACTAAAATAAATTAATCAAGGGCTTTCAATGCAAAGAGGATGAAGTGGAAAATTCTGTGGATAGGAAAAGAAATTGAAATTCATTTTCACTATCACTGTCATCATCACCCCCAACAACAATTACATATTTTAAGTTCACTTATGCACCTGCCATTTTCTTCTTTTTCTTCAATATAGTCTCACTTGAAGGCATACGTACATTTGAGAATTATTATAATAACACTAATTTACATCAGCCTAATGCCTGTCCTACTTTCAGAGCAGCTGAAAATATGGTAGACTACCAGCCTATGTGACAATTCACTGGGACTCTCTCAGAAAATATGTGTGGCATAAAGTTGAAAATATCATTGTCTGATCAACAGAGAAAATATAAAACACTAAATGTAACGTATTTCCCATTGTCAAATATTCCAATCTCTATATGTTTTTTTCTGCTGGAAGAAACAAGCTTTTTCTGAATATGGTGGGTGTTTCTGAAAATGAATGTGGACCAATAAGACAGAATACCCTTGAGATATATGTGGTTTGAACTGGTCTATTTTCTGTTTCAATTGTTTTCATAAACAAAATGAAGATTTATCATGTGTTCAGCATCATAGATTACTAAATAATAGGATAATCTCTGAGAAACTCGCAAACTTTTGAGGGATGTAAGAATCTAGTCATCAATCCAGTTTACAATAAGTGCTAAAATGTGGGGAGGAGAACAAAACTGATATATATATATAGAAATTCAGAGGAAGGAGATCAGGTTTAAACTGGACCTAGAGGGTTAGATAAGGTTTGAAAGAGATAAGAGGGATATGAAATATAGTTTTGGGGATTGAATCATGTCCCACATAAAGACTCATTCAAATCTTAATCTGCATTCATGTGACTATGAACCCATTTTAAGCAGGACCTTTGAAGATATTATTATGAGTTAAGGTGTGTACTCAATTGTGAATAGGATCTTCGAAGATACTATTCAGATGAGGCCAGATTGAATCAGGCTGAGTCTTTACAAGGCAGTGGGAATTCAGACAAATCAGAAGAGGCCAAAAGTCAGTAGAAGGCAGAGAGAGCAATAGCCATGTGACAATGTGATGAAGGACTGCCATAACTGGAATGCTACAGGCTTTGGAGAAAGCATGCTTGCTGATACTTTGATTTTTGTATTTCTAACCTCCAAAACTCTGAGCCAATAAATTCCTATTGTTTAAGCCAGCCTGTAACAGTTTGATATAGATATGAATTCCAAAAATAGATATGGATTATGCTTGTAAACTGGTCTATTCCTCTGTGCATGATTAAATTATGATTAGGGCTTTGATTGGGCCACATCAGTAGGACATTGAGTCCCTACTCCTTGGTGGGCAGAGACTCAGAGATAAAACTATATGGCAGAGCAGAGGAGTTGTTGGAGTTTTTTATGTTGGAGTTCTGATGCTGAGTTTTAATGCTGGGGCCTGGGGGAAGTAAGCACACAGAGGAGCTTGGTCGTGAGGTAGGAGAGACGGTCCAAGGAAAAGAGACAAGCCGTTTGCCTGAAAGTTCATAGATGGCCTTGTGGATAGAGGCAAAGCCTAGAGAGCCTCATAGTCTACAACTGGCCTTGTGGAGGAACCAGAGGAGCTGAATCCAGAGAGAAATGGAGCCCAGGGAAGAGAGGAACCCAAGAAGCCTGAAGTCTTGCAGATATCTGCAGCCATCTTGCTCCAACACGTGGCAATAAATTTTGGTGAGGGAAGTAACTTATGCTTTATGGCCTGGTAACTATAAGCTTCTACCCCAAATAAATATCCTTTTATAAATGCCAACAGATTTCTTGTAATTTGCATCAGCACCCCTTTGGCTGACTAACACACAGACAATGTGTGGTACTTGTCACAGCAGCACTGGAAAGCTAAGACACATATTACAGACCGGAGGAAATTTTGGAGCAAAAGTAGAGAAACAGGATAAAACATGGATGAATTGGTGTAACGACACAGGCAGGTGGTAGTTTTGGGGAGTAGTGAGTTGTATTTTAGAGTGATTTTCTAATTTGGAACAGCAGGTCATATGACTTCTGAGTATGCCCAAGGCTGAGGTTGAAGTACACAATAGTGAATTAACCAGCACAAAGCAAGATTGAAAATTGCAGAGCTCTGAATGCATCATCATGGTGGACAGTCTTATCACGCAAGATAGAATGGTGGTGGCCTTTCTGGATCTTTTTAGATTTAGTCTTCTGAATCTCATGATTAGAGGCTGTATAACATTATTGTAGGAAAAGTATCTATAGTTCCACTGGAACCTAGGGCAGCTGGACCTGTCATTATATATGACCTTGCTCACATAGCAAGGGGTAGTTGTGCTCTGATTTTGGTCTGTATCTAGGAGACCTAAGTCATATTAAGTTATTTATGGGTTGTACCTGACTTAAATAAATCCAGCACCAGACTGTGCAGTATATATATCTGGGATCACATTTGGTAAAGACCACTTATAAGGACTATAAGGTGTCCAACATGAAGGACTGTTTCCTAAAATATCAGGTTGGGGTGGGCTTGCACCACCAAAGTATAGAGATGAGATAAGGTGATAGAAGCAGAGCCAAAGTTTCTCTGTAGGAAATAGTCAATTATTGCATCAAACTGGAGGAGTTGGGCAAAAATGGGCCTGGAAAAGGAGGCATCAACATGGGCTGGCAAGAACTGGTATTTTCCTAGAAAATAGACAAAATGACCATTTTGCCTATTTTTCAAATGTTACATTTTTCACTTCTGGTTTTGCTTTTCTTTGCCATATTGATAACCCATTGCCCCTGTATAGTAAAAATGAAAGAGACAGATGGGCTAGAGAATTAGATAGGAAGGTATTTTAGCTTCCACTTACCAGCTATATTACCTTAACCAATTTAGGTCTCAGTTTTTTTCTTTTATTAAATGGTAAGATAAAATTTACTTTAAAAAATGAGGTTTAAGTAAGGTAACACATCAAAAAATAGCAAGCATGAATCTATGTAATGGCATAAAAGAAATTAAATTTAGTGCCTCTTCATCCTGCCTGGACTAGCCATAATTTCCCCCTTTTAGTGAACACACCAGCTTGGCCTGCCCTGGGCATAACCCTGGCTAGCAAGGCCTGCAACTCTATATGGTTTGGATGATAAGAGCTGCCCATGGCTTCTCTAAAGGGTCCTGCCCCTGCTTCTCTGAATGGCACCTTGTCCTTTGACACTGCATAATTCACTGGCAAGGCCTGCATCTCTATATGGTTTGGATGATAAGAAGCTGCCCTCAGCTTTTCCAAATGGCCTTGCTGCTTCTGCATTTCATGTCTAATAGTTTGAAACTTTCAATCCCTAGAAACCACGGAAAAGCCCTAACCCACCCCTCTGGGTCACAAAAAAGGCAAGAGCCAGAGACCCATAAGTGCTTCCTGTCCCACCCCCTCCAGGGGCCCTGGAAGGATCCCTGGATAAGTCCAGTGGCTTCTCCAGCGCACTCATTCTCCCCTCCCCTGCTAGAGGGCACTTGATCTAACAAAGCTCTCAGCTGGCTGGCTGTGTTTGCATGTCATTGTCCAAAGAACTTCCGCTTAACTTCCAAAACATGTCGGATACACAATAATCACGATTTTAAAGGTATTTTCCCTCCCTACTTCTTTTCTTTCTTCTCTTCTCCCGACCCCACTTTCTCTCTCCTTCTCTGTAGCCCTCCTTTGTTCACCTCCTTTCTCTCATTCTTTATTTATTACCTATTTAAAACTATTTTGACCTGTCAACTCCTGTGTTTGGCACTGAGGATAAATTGGTGGCCTGATGGGGGGAAATGATCCCTGTCCTCATCAGCTACTATCTAATAAGGCAGATAAACATTATTCAAAGTAAGACATAAATGAATGTGAAAAATTATAGCTGTTAAGCATAAAGCAGTCCATGGTGTTATAAGAATGAATAAGAAGTTATATTGATCTATTTTTCTTTTAATCTTTTCTTTAAATATAAACAGAAAAATAGATGAATATGCTGGAGAAGAACCCAGAAAATTAATAGGGAATTTTTTTTTTAACGGGCTGTTGGATTGGGCTTGAAAATGTATCAACATTGGTACTTATTTTGAGATTCCTGAAATCAGAAAGTTGAGTAGGAAACATCATAACCTAACATATGATGCTGAGTGGTTGTTTTTGTAGACTTTCATAGGTTTACTCTTCCTTTGATTAAATGAGTAGGAATTTTTTGGTTCATTTAGGAAAAACACTTTGGAGTTCAAAACAGTGGGTTGCCCAGAAACTCCAAGTTTAATCGTGTTACAACCAATCAATAGAAAGTAAAGCTTTTCCCCCATAGGAGATTCATAATAATGAATAGGGCTGAGGCAGGCTCACAATATGGAATCCCCTGTAGGGGCTGAAGCCTCTCCCTTGCCCTGCTCCTGGGAGAGAAGACAGAACTCATACTATCTACCTATGAACTCTTGCTGCCAAAAAACAGATGTCAGCAGTCCCAACCACAAGACTCCCTCTTATTGGATAATAATTCTCTTTGTGTTAATCCACGTTCATTGTAGGGCCCTTGGAAACTGGGATAAGATTAATTTGTTATTAAAGGACTGTGCCTGGAATGTTTTTCTTACATGAATTTTCTGCCAAGGATGGTGAAATTCGGTCCTGTCAGTTTGTTTATGCCACATAATCTAGTGTAACATTTTCTCTCATTTAGTAAGTGACATTTTTATGGATAAATTTGAGGAGATTAAAATAAGGGTAGCCACTGAAATTTGTTATAGAGAATTTGGATTTAACTGATCCACAAAACACCGTAGTCAAGGACCATCATTTCAGAAGTCATCCCTGGTACAGATTATTCAGCTACAATGATCTTTGTTGTACTAGATTGCCCTTCATGTAATATACCATAGATCCACACATTATTTCTCCTCCCATGACCCACCACCAACCAAACAAAATTCCCCTCTTGACCCATTTGCTTCTCTTCTTCCTCATTTCTCTCCTTCCCTTTAGAGCAAACTTCCTCAAAAGACTTGCAATCCCCACTTGTTCTCTTTTCATTCCCTCTTGACCCCATTCTAATCGGACATTATTTCCCATCACTTTACCAAAATTGTTCTTTTGAAGGCTTCTAAGTTGTTAAATATGAATGTCAATTCACTGTGCTCATCTTACTTGACCCATCAGCAAGCTGCACACAACTTCCTCCTTGAAATATTTTCTTCATTTGGCTTTCACTGGCCTCTCCTTCCCTGTCTCCTTTGCTTGTTCCTTGCGTCTCCTCAAATCCTTTGCACTGGAGTGACACAGGGCTAAGCACCAGCATGCTTCTCTTTCTATTCACATTCATACCTTTACTGATCTAATCCAGTCACTGGCTTTATAACATTTGTGGTGGGATGATGCCCAAATTTGTATCTCCAGGCTAGATCTCTTCCTTGGATTCCAGACTCACATATTCAACTATGTGTCATCTCCTTTTGATATCTAGTAGCCATCTCAAAAGTAACATGCCAAAAACTACACCCCTAGTCCTCCCCTCCAATTCAGTTTCTCATTGTAGACCCAGTTTACAGTTAACACCCTCCCTCAGTTTGCTCAGTCCTAAAATCTGTTTTCCTAGACTTCTTTCTCTTACAACCACCATTCAATCTGTCAGAAAACTCTGCCAGCTCACTTTGAAAATATATTTAGTGTCCAACTTCTTATTTACTCTGCCACCTCTTTGGTTCAAGCCACTATCTTCTCTTTCCTTGGTAATTGTAATAGACTCCTGATTGGTTTCGAGTTCTAACGTGGTAGCCAGAAGGATCCTATCAAAGCAGAGGTTAGAAATGTCTTATAGCTGTTACTTCTCTGCTTAAAACTCTCCAATGGTATCCAATCTCACTGTGGGAAAACAACTCCCTGACCTCATTGCCTGTTAGTTCCATTCAGTGGCCTATTGCTGTTCCTCATAGGCTTCAGGGCCTTTGCACTTGCCTGGAATTCTCTTTCCCTACATATCTAATGCTCACCCCAGCTTAACGCCATCTTCTCAGGGTGGATTGTTCTATTCACATATTTAGTATTTCAACCTTCACCCCTCTCCCCAGTGTTCTCTAACGACTTTCCTGTTTCCTTTTACTCTATAACATGCATCAACCTCTAATGCACTATATGTTGTACTTATTTATTTTGCCTGTAATCTATTTCCTCTCCCCCCTACCACCAGAACATAAGCTCATCAAAGGAAAAATAAAGTTTTTGTCTTTTATTCACTGCTGTGTTCTTATGGTTTAGAATAGTGCTTAGAACATAGAAGGTGGTCAATAAATATCTCAATTGGATATCAGATATTGGATCATCAGAAATAAATAGTTGTTATTTGTGACTCTAAAATGTATCCTTACCTTGCTTGATGTGTTTCTACCTTACTTCCTATATCTATCTGCTTCTGTTGCACCATTCCTGTGTATTGGCCCTTATCTTGTGGGTGGGTGGGCAAGGATGTTGGTGTCTAAGATGCAAATGGGATTACATCCCTGGCTAGGACTATAGCTCTGGGGCCCTTATAAACTCACTTCAGCATGTCTGTGCAAACACATGGTTCTCCCACCCACTCATTGATACTTGTAAATCACTAAATACTGAGCATCCCTCTCTGGGAGTTATTTGTGGGTTTTCCTTCATTTATAAGAAAGGTAATGGAACTAAAGCTTGTGCGTATAAATGCTTCTATTAAACAACTGAATAAAGTAAATTTAAAAACAATTCTTCAAAAGTTTTTTTGCTGACTACCTTATACTTGCATTGTATATTAGCTCTTTATGGACAAGAGTAATGGCATAATTGTTTACTGAATGCTTTTCATTGAAAATAAATAATATTTTCATTTTTTTGATAAGAATTATCATAAAAAGAAACACTTTCTAATGTCAGAATTACATATAAAGATTTATGCTGTCATTAACAAAGTACCAAGGGGAAGATCAGAAAGGGTCCATAAGTATTGCTGATTTGACTAGAATTTCTACAAATCCCTCTGCAGGTGGTTAAAAAGGTTTAAGAAATGGGAACTAGTAAGTGCTCTCTAAGCTTCTCCACTCCATAGCACTGGTGCAGAGAATCAAGAATCCTACTGCTTGGTGGAAGGATGCTATAAGAATTAATGGAGACTATTCCTAGGCTCTTATCCTTGTTTTATTTGCCTCTTCAGTAGGTGCGATGATTTGTCTTGAAAAGGAGGAAAAAACATGGGGCTGCAAAATGAACTTGACTTACACAAATTCCATGCTACAAAGAAGCGCATTATTGCACTGTTTGGATACATTATCCAAGTATTTCTAGAAAGGAGGGTAGTGATGATTTTCTGACTAAGTTGTCATTTAAATACTAATTACTAAACCAGAATATTAATCTAAAAATAAAATGAAAGACAACATACAGCATAAGTTTTATTATTTGGGGGTTATCATGTATTTTCAAGTAAATGTTAGCAAAAGTTTATAGATGGTAATTTTAGAATCACATTCTTTAAAAACAAAATATAGCAAATTATGAAATCAGATTATTGAGCTGGAAACATTTCCATTTAAAGACATTAAACCCCTCTTTCAATGTATGATTCTAAGTGATAAAATTCTTAAAAAAGGAAAATTGAATTTTTATTGCAATATTATTCATTGTGGTTCAAAATTGATGACCAGCAAAAACCCCACAATTGTTCCTGGTATTCTGCATTGTTCTTTCCGTATAGTTTTTATTTTGTTTCCTGTTGTGGTGAATTGGAGCTATATACCACAGAAAAATATGGTCTCAACCTGAATCCATACTAGTGGGTGTGAACCCTTGTAAATAGGACTTGTTGACGAGGTTACTTCAGATAAGGTATGGCCCAGGATGGGTCTTAATCCTACTACTGAAGACCTTATAGAGAAGGTCACATAGACAGAGAAAGTGGGAAGCTGAAAGTAAACAGAACCCAGAAGAGAAGAGAAAGTCCAGGAGAGGCCTCCATGTGCATTGCCATGTGACAGAAGAGCCAAGGACCAAAGACCACAGGAAGCCAGCCCCAGAATGCCAGTGTTCTGGAAGAAAGCATCCCCTTGATGACACTTTGATTTGATCTTCTCTTAGCCTCAAGTTCCAATGATTTAGGCCAACCCATTGCATGGTATTTGCTTTAGAAATGAGGAAACTAAAACACTTGTGTTGCATTTTTATTGTCCAGAATGTGAAACTGCACTGTGATATTGCAAGTGAATAACTGAGCTTGCCCCACTAGTGTGCGTACTTCATTCCATGGCCTCATTTCTTGTAAGATAAGACTCTAATACAGTGATACTATTTGCATATTAAAGCTTTGATAAGTTTCTCTAAAACATTTGGAAGAATGGTAAAGCAGAGGGGGCACCAATGGGAAGGCAAGATTGAGTATGAAGAATCTACTTTTGAATCCATCACTGAGTAGTGATCCCATCTGCAAATAAAAATGTTTTTCTTTTTTCCCAGTGTTGGCATAGATGAGGTAAGACTTCCCTTCCTCATGTTCAATCTTATAAAAGAAAATCTTTCTTGAGAGTTCCAATGCCAGGAAACAGATACAAAAGTACATTTTCCAGAGTGATGCAGTTATCTCTATTTCTCTAATCATAAGTGGTCTTGAGTGTTGTTCTTTTACCTTATTGTATTTGAGGATTTTGTTATAGAATAAAAAAGTCTTGAAACAAATACCATGGGTGATAGATACAGAAAGAGTTTTCTTTTCCAGGCCCACAGGCATGACTATAGTGTTCTATATGAATAAATCAGAGTATCTTCATTGGTTTTGCAGAGTCCAAAGAAGATGAGGACAATAAATAACTCATGATAATATGTAGAATCTCCACTTGGGAAGACCCTGTATAAAGCAGTTTTCAGCAAGTTATATAGCCTGTAAGCTAAGACTATATTGTAAATTTTAAATGACAAAAAAAAAAAAATCAAAAGATCAAATTTCATGACACATGAAAATAATAGGAAATTCAAATTTCAATGTCCATAAATAAAGTTTTATTGGAACCTGGCCACATTCATTGCTTTATGTATTGTCTGTGGCTGCCTTTGCACTACAACAGCAGACAAAGATGTGTGACAGAGAACCGTATGCTTGCAAAGCCTAAAATATTTATTATCTGTCTCTTTATAGAAAAATAGTTTTTTACAACTCTTCACTAAAATTAATATTTAGGTCATTTTCAATTTTTTACATTATATATAAACTCTATGATTAATATATTTGTATACAGAATAGCTTTAGTTTTGCAGCCCTAGCTTTTAAGAAAGTCACATTCACCCATGTGCTAGACTGAAGCTGTTATTCAGGAATGCGGGAAGATGAATTAGGAATACGGGAAGATTAATTAGGAATACCACGAGGATGCCTCATAGTCCAAACTAGATATTGAATGCTTTACATATTTAACATATTGGCAATACTGAATTTGCCTAACGTTATTTAGCTAAAAAGTATGATTAAATAGCTGAACTTTGATAAAAAAGGAACACTTTTCAAAGACAGTTCTGTTTAAAAAGGTATATTTCAATCCCTATTTCAGGGTTATATATTTATGTGACACTAATCTTATGAAAACATTTTGATTAGAATATGGCTTATTAAGGTTTATTGTTTAATCTTAATTTGCAATCCACATATTCTTACGGAAGGTTCCAGAAATGCAAAAATGTTCAATATAAAGATTCTCCAGGCTATATTCCTCAGGGGCGATGCGTCGTCCTTTGCTAGTGAGAAAGTTCTATAGCTGCTTTCTGCTTCGTGTAACAGGGGTGGTGGGAGGAGTAGTTAACCATTTTAGTTTCTTGAACTAAACTTTTTGAGTTCTCAAAATTCTTCTCTTTCCTATAAGGGACTTAGAGGAAAGGCAGAAACAGATTCTAGTAGAACAATCCCTGGCGACCAGATGGGGTGAGGGAGAAAGAGGTTCTCCTCCACGAGCATGGTATCACTTTTCACATTTTCTTATTAGGAGAGAATTTTGAAAAACTGGCTTGGTCAGAATGTTCCTCAGAAAACTGCTTTTACCAGAGCTTCTTCCCTTATGTAGAACAAGATATTTTATATCAAGATTTAAATAATGCTGTAGGGTAGAAATTTAATTGCTTTGGTGACAGTGGATATGGAGTTGACACTGCCACGCAGACTGAAACCAGATTCCACAGTGACAAATAGCTCAGAGAGCAGGTGTTGGCTGCACTGTGGCAGCCGACATCCTCACATCACCTTCCTAGCGCAGCAGTGCTCTGCTCACGTTGTCAGATGGTGGTCCCCACGCCTCTCGCTTGATGAGAAGGTATATATATATGCGTCAGTGTATAAACCTTGACAGGCCTAATGACCCTAGAGAAACTTCAGAACCTACATGATCTTAGTGTCTAGGTAACTGTTCAATTTATAATAACCGAATCAGTAAGAGTGGTACTCCCAGCAGTGGAGGGAAGGGGAACACACACACAGGCCCCTACTAGCTCAACCTTCATCTATGTTGCTACCTCTGGGCCTTGTTGTAAACTGCTTCCAAACTCTATAAGGTCTATATAGAGGATGTAATTTCCTGTGTGATTCAAAGGAGACTTGTATTGGAAAATTCTCAGACTCTTAAAATGAAAGGTGGTAGGGCTAGGCTGGAAAATATTGACCTATCTTTTGCAGTTATCATCATTTAAGAAGAAAATACATGTACTCTCATATATTTCCAGGAGCGTTTCCTGTAATGTTTCCATTTGATTAATCTTTGTCTTGAAAATAAATTCTACTTATTTGTAGCTGCTTAAGCCGTAACGCCTAAGGAAATGAAATGCAGTGTGCTAACTTGAACTTCATGAAACATATTTTAGCAAAGACGAATTTGCTATATTTGAAGGCCCCAGATGTAAGGCTACTCCGTGCTAGAATGTACACAGAGTTCAATTCTTTGTACAGAATTATATCTTGTCATGACAGAGGCTTTCTAGTTAATCAGCACTATCCCTTTTGCTTTTAGGTGATGATGAATTATTCCATTTTCTTATTACAACTATTTTACTAAATAATGCTCTATTTGGTGATGGCCTCTATTATCTCAATAGCTCAAGTAGGAAAGCAGAGCATTACTTTAAAAAAAAGAACAAGGTTGTTTCAATGGAATCATCCGTTTACTCCACTGTTCCTACCGTGACTCCACTCACATTTAAACTCTATGGCCTCAAGTCCTTGAATCTCTTAAATGCTATTTTTATTTCTAATTTCTTTTTTTCTTTAAATAAAAATAGAAGAGATTTAACTTCCTGTTAGTTAGAGTTTATAGGGGATCCTCAGCTTTTATTTTTCTTAAGTTTCTCTATTATAATTTGCTTTAGTCACAACTTTGCTAATCTGATCTAGTCATTGATTGCAGTGCTACCCTGAAATTTCCATGTTCCTTAATCGTAATTTCTCTCTGAGCATGGCATTTCCTCTACTTGTTATACATATTTGAGTTGTACATACATTATTAATGATAATTATTAGTGATATTAATTAATATAATTGTGCCAGTTGTAATATTATATAAATACTGTACTTGAAATAATTATTGACCATCAGATTTTTTTGGAAAACAAGTTTTTCAAAAATTTTGGGTGTCTGTTTCTTCGAGTGGTTAAGGCTCTTCTGCACTCTACTGACATCTAACACTGTACCATATAGGGTCTCTGGGACACTCATCACATCTAGAATGTTCTCTTGCTGACCTGTTTAAGAAATGTGAATGATAAGTCAATAATAGTAGACTAGAGTATCTCTTCCACCTCAATTTGCAATGTCAAGAAAATAAATCAACAAATGTAGGACTTTTCATTTATTCATCATATATGCATTGAGTGACAGTCACTATCCTGGGTGCTTAAATGTTGCTCATATTACTGTGGGGAGGGAGTAATTTCCTCAGTTAACTTCTCTGCTTTCAGGGTTGGTTAAAAGTCAGAATTTTATTGTATTTTTTTTGGTAAAATTTTTGATTATATTCAGTGTTTGTGGCAGATATGATATTTGCTTTTCCCACAGTCATAGCCTCTTCTTCTTTCTCCCAAAAGTTCAATTATTCTCAGATATTGGCCCATATTATTCTCAGAAAAAGAAGGATATGACCCATGTTTCATAAATTAAGCCAATATGTTGTGTAATTTGGTCATGGCAATCCCATTCATCTTTGCCAATTATTGGTTTAGGGATGGTCGTGCAAAGGAGTTTTGGACAACAGTATCCATGAGGAATCTCCTGCAAGTCTTTGACACATGGAAAGACTCACCATCTGTATTAGTCAACCAAATGGGTGCTGATGCAAAATAGTAGAAATCTGTTGGCTTTTATAAAGGGTATTTATTTGGGGTCGAAGCTTACAGTTACC